>JAHPZR010020651.1:0-12500 GCA_019787425.1 Platygyra sinensis | reverse complement strand
TTTTAGTCGTTATCACGTTCTGACAATGTTACACTTGGCTCCGATATTTGCTAACGTGAACAAAAGAGTTACCCGACACGTCTAATTCCACAAATTTTTATACATACTCGTTAACTTGTTAGTACGTGAATAAACTGACAACAACGGCACTTTTCCATTTCTTACTTCCTGTGCGCTGACCTCGTGGCGTCTGAATGATTTTCCGATATAGTTACTTATATACTGTAATGATAATCATTTTTGGGGGGAAGCTGGGCATTTTTTTTTGGGGGGGGGGGGGGGCTTCTACCCCTCAACCCTTCTACCCTTAACCCTGGATGTTATAACGACATCAGAAGTGAGAGATGGATAAGACTGAAAACTACAGACTGACCACATTATTACCAAATCCGTGTGTGTTAAATGATTTTACCTGCGGGTCAGCTCTAGGTTTTCGAATTAGTCCAGAGGTATGTGCGGCCCATAAGGATATGGTTTGTAAGCTCTTTATATCTGAAAAAGGTGTAGAGTCTGAAACTGAGGGTGTGTTTTTAACTTGGAAGTTGTAGTGGTGGGACGAATTCACTCCATCACTCCATAACTCCTTCACTGGGTCACTTCCTGTTAGATTTTTGCAACCCCGGGGGAAACTCCCATGTCAAAAATGTCTGCACAAATGCTCGTGGAAAATTTAATTTTAACCTCTAAAGGAGACTAATATGGGTACTTTTCGAGGTTCATTAGACCCCTAAAATATACCACTTAAAAAAGAATAGGTTCGATTACTAGCCACTGAAAAAGAAAGGATGCGCGTGTAGTTGTAGACCCGACTCATGTAATACCAGAGACCGGCGGAAATGAAGCCTAAAAACACAAAATAATGAAAGTGTTCCTTTCATTATTTATTTGAGTGCACCCTAAAGGATACTTTGACAGCACAAAAATGCTGAATTTTCGTCATCAACACCCTAAGTGTGACCAGAATCTTTGATTTGGCTGTTTTTACTCGAGACGACGAGCATTGCCGGCCTTTTCATATTGGAGTCCCCCCGGGTCTCGAACAACCGCAGTCTATAAAGGCCGTTTTACAGTCACTCGCACCGCGCCAACTAAGTTATTTTGGAGAGGTAGGAGATGAAACGAGTTTTCCATTGTAAGGAAACTACTTATGGTTACTCCTTAGCGATTCGATTCAGAGAAAGTCTTCGCGGTATTTCCTTCACAAGCATACGTGACATTGTGAGTTCGAAAGCAATCGATATAGAGGGATGATTAAGAGTAATTGCCAATAAGCATCAAAGAAATCGTGGCCTCGGTCAAAAATCAATTTTGCTTATATATTACTTATACATTACTTATATACCGAAATAACGGTAAACAATCACGAAAATCCGTCATCGCACCGAACCTCAGATTTCACTTCAAAATAATCCGAAATTTTACACTTTTCAGCTTCTTGCTACATAGACATTTACATCAATGTGAAACGTTCTCGAATTGGAATGTTTACATTGATTCTTCCTTAGGGAAGGACCATTAGAAAAGTGATGGGGGGGGGGGTGGGGAAAAAAACAAAAAAAATTCATGCAAGGGAAATTGCCAAGAAAAAAAATTCGTGCAAAGAAGAAGGTAAAGAAAAAAAAATCATGCAGAAGGAAGGTGCAGGTCCGGTTGCTATGGGGTGACGTCATTTATCTGTTAGGTTGCTGTCATCGCAAGAATTTTGCGGTTCTATTGTGATTTGCGATAATTGCTTTCAATAAGACAAACTGTGTACTATAAGTAACCTGGTAATTTTCAGATATGATCTGGCCGCATAATTTATTTTTTTATAATAAATTTTCACAACGCGGGAATATTGTTCGCTTACACATAATAGAGACTTCGACTTCGAATGAACCCGTCATCGGTCATTGAAAACGGGCACAAAACGAGATTTGCCTCTCGAATTAGAAGATATGGTGTTTCTCCTGACACATTTGTGCGAAATTGATCCAGTTTTCAGTCGAATTTTCCTCGCGGAGTTAAAGAAGGCGCGCTGGTTTTCTTTTCGCGGGAAGAACAACAAAGAAGCTGCCCCTGGATATACGTCTGGATTTGTTGTTGCTCAAACCATTAAACAGTTGTTGAAAACCAAACAAAACCGACAACTGCGATTGGCTTGTACATGAATTCAATCACCTGAGAACGACAGAGGGAAGCAAAAAGTGTCTTCAGCTAGCGCTAGCCGTGACCAACCTCGTAGAGCATCGAATCAAGACAACAAGACGAAGGTACCATGTTATATCATTAGATTAATCTTTTATTTATATGATAAGTAACTTACACGGATTGTCATGCTTTTAGATAGTATGGGGACTAGATAGGTTCTAAAAATCACTGTTTTCATTTGTGAGTTAGACCCTATACTGAGTTCATCGGACAATAGTTTTCTGAAAGACAATTATTTCGGATACATAGAAAATCCGTATAGGTACATATTATAAAATGCTCTCTGGTTTGCCCACGCAAACGTCCACGTAGAATTGACGTTGCCGAGGGTTAGGGGATATTTTCTGGTTCACCCAGGCTGAAGTCCATGCAACACAGTTGCTGATGAGTGCTTCAAGATATGTAACAAAATCGTCAAAGTTATTTTTCTGACGTGCGTGACGTACATTATAGGAACATGTTACATTTCCTTTCACGTTCACCCAGGCTGAAGTCCACGAGTAATTCGAGATATGTAACAAAATCGTGATAGTGATTTTTACGTCGTGCGTGACATTATAGAACATGTTACATATCCTTTCTGGTTCACCCAGGCTGAAGTCCATGCAATACAGTTGCTGAGTGCTTTGGGATATGTAACAAAATCGTCAAAGTTTTTTTTTTCCATCGTGCGTTGCATTATAGGAACATGCTATGGTGAGTTCTGGTTCACCCAGTCTCAGTGAAGTCCATGCAGTACAGTTGTTGAGTGCTTCTGGATATGTAACAAACTCGTGATAGTGATTTTTTCCGTTGTGTAGTTTCCAGAATCGCTTCGCATTACTTGAAAACAGCTCGTGATTTCTATCACGCATAGTAATCGTGAGCGTAATCTCTTGAGAGATTTTTGAAAATCTCGTTGCAATAATTTTTGAGAATTTCTGATTGCATAACATAAATTGATTTTCAAAGTGTCTGGACACATGACGCGTTTTGTGGAACACAAACGATCACTGCCAGGGATATGAATTACACTGGAATGTTCAAGCCACTGGTATCCCGTGGAGATGTAGAACTAAAAGTTCTTCATCTTCACGGGATCCAAGGTCTGTTTTTGGTTGCAAAGAACGTCTGGCTCGTTATGCTACAACATATAACATACTGTATTATAATGGAAATAATAAAATAAAATATGTAATAAATTAATATTAGAATTTGGTATCTTTGTAAATATATATATGTTATTGGCCGGCTGGGAGGTCCGTATAGGGAAAAACTGTGACCGAGGTCTTGAAAATGCTGCCCGAGGCCGCAGGCCGAGGGCAGCATTTTCAAGCCCGAGGTCACAGTTTTTCCCTATACGGACCGACCCTAAGCCGGCCAATAACATTTTTATCTTTTTTTTTCTTGCCGAGAGAAAACTAACAAATAGCAAAATATGACAACAAAAAATAGACAATAACATTATAAAATACAATTCTGTGAAATATTTACAATTAAAAGCTAAAATGAAATACATCTATTTACTGAATATTTTGAAACGCGAGACAGAGGGCATTTTTTTCTTAATCAGGGAACTTTTGGTTTTAGGGCATGATTACTTGATCCTGATTGGTTTATAGTTGCTTAGCAACGCAGGTTATTGCTGAGATTTGTTGCTGATTAAAATTTTTCTGTAGCAATCAGCAATGGCTTCCCGTTTTGTTAAAGCCAACGAAGAATTTATTGAGCTGTTTCTCGTTAGATTTCTGGGCCACTTGATGGTCATTTAGGTGCATGGTTTTTAACTTTACTGCTCTGTTCTCTACTCTATCTTTTTCCAAGGATAACCCTAGCGCAAACGGGTTCATTGAACGAAACGGTCGTAAGTTTGCTTCAAATGCTCCGATCGCCTCGAAATTTCAAATACATCACAACGATAGTTTACGAAGCATTCGGAGGCAATTTACAGCCGTTATCGTTCAGTAGACTCGTTCGGCTAGGGTCATGCAGTGTCCTACCAGTTGGGAAAAGATAAAACTACTATGCGTAAAGAAACCATAACCACTGTGGGATGCGACTCGTCATAGAGAAAAACTAGTCTCAAAAAGTTGAAAGATTAAATTCACGACATGAAATCTGTCCGTCTTATAAATCTTCTTTTTAAGAATGTTAAGACGGCAAAAGAGATACATTGTTGGTTCTTTGTACACTCAAAACGTGACAATTTTGCCACGTCTTGAGTAGCGCGGAGACAAAGCAAGTAATCGATAGCTTGCTTTTCACCGCTAGGTTACAATAAGATTATGTAGTGAGGGGAATGAGTGCGTAATGAGTAGTTTTGGCGTATGAATTACATCACATGAGTCTTTTTGTACTGTTTGAAATCATTGAATGAGGTTTTTTTGTGTGCAGAACTCCAGCGCTGAAACCTAAAACCTATGAAGTGACATAAAATAATAGCAGGGAATGTATAAAACAAACAATTTGTAGCATAAAGTGTGGTATGCATTGATATACTCACGATTGTAGTGGAAAGTGAAGTTGTTTGAAACGAATAGGCGTCCTTTTTGTTTCCCTTGTTAAAATTAAAGTGTAACTTCCGTTCTCACTATATTACACATGGCCCAGATAAATTTGAACGTTATTCCGGCCATATAGGCTGTGACTAAATCTGGGACGGTTACGCAACTGGGGACAGGGACGTAAGACTTGGGACTTGGGACTCGGGGACGTAGGACGCGAGAACGTAGGGACGCGGGGACTCGGGACGCGGAGAAGGGACTCGAGGATGCGATAAACGACAACACCCGATTTTGCCTTGAATTTGTAAAGTACAATTTTCGTTGCTCTCGAGAAAGGTGTTATATGCTGGAGAGTTTGTCAGCAGACCAGCGGCTGATGATTTGCAGCTTTCCTATTTTACCGCGAGAGCTTTGAGTACAGAATAGTTTCAACGCAGGGTGCCTTTTAAAGCTCGTGGGCAGCCACGGAGGATTTTTCTGTTAAGCTGTTTTCCTATTAATCTTTTAACATCCGTTCCTTATCCTTGCTTACTTCAACTTCGACGTTCACGTGAATATGTTTGCTTGCCTATTTTACCGAGAGAGCTCTGGGTACAGGTTCCCACTCACTACCGGCTGGAGATCATTATAAGAAGTATCTGCACATTCAAGGAATGAAAATGAAAGAAGTATCCATTTCTGCAAAACAGTTTTTTCTCGCGGCCCCGCGTCCCCGCGGTAACACGTCCTGCGCTTCAGTTCTCACATCCCCCTCCCAATTTTAGTCACATCGGGCTTTATAGGTGCTAGTCAAAGATATGGTTTTCTATTCGAAGTTATTTGCATCACCTTTGGTTGATTCTGCGCCATTTCTTCGTTATGTACCAGTCAAATCGAATCTTTAACATCTCCCTGGGCAACCCCCCAGGCATTTGAATTTTTGCAAAATGTTTGTTCAAATCTCCACTTTCCTGGGCCGAAAAGCTGTTCAAATGCCCCATCATAGGTCCATTTCAGGTGATCAAATGCCCCCAGCCCCAAGAAAACTACCAGATTACTGTTTTAACTTTTCAGTAGCTTAAAATATGCTTCTGAAGCTGTGTATGTACGCACGGTTTAATAGACAATACCAATGCATGCCACGATGCACGAGGAGGACAGGTAACAGGTAATCAGTAAAGAGAACTGATAAAGGCCGATTTACTTTTGTCGCATACGACAAGCTTACGACAGGCTTACGACATAACTTAGGACCTACACGACAATCGTAAGCGAGTTGTACGTTTGATTTACAAAAAACAAATTCATTTCGTAGGCCTGTCGTAAACTTGTCGTATGCGACAAAGTCGTACCGCGTAAATCGGCCTTAACTAAGTTGACAAATTTTGATGTCAAATTCATTACTATCAATAAAACTGATCTAATATAAAAGTAGCGTTTTCTCCATGTGGATCAACTGCAAGCAAGTATTACACTAGACCAATGTTCTACTCGTAGAGAAGTACCCAGGGAATATTTGAATTTAAAATATGTATATTTAATACCTTTGTTTCGATTGAAGCCAATTTTGTTTAACACTTGGTTCATGCTTTAGCTTGCACTATCGAGTTATGCAGCACGAGGGAAGTTTGGAGAGCACGAAAGAAGCGTCATCTATCTTCTTGGGTGCTTTCCAAACTTCCCAAGTGCTCCATAACTAAAAGCATGAACCAATTGTTTTATATAACATAGCCGGTGGAATTATGCATCAAATCCGACAAATAAAACGGACTACAATAGAAAGGTTAAGCATGACGTTTACGGCAAACGGCAAAAATGAAACTTTTGCCGTCCGTCTTCAGCTCTCTGTAAGGTAAAATCAAAATATTTGTAATTGCTGTGAATAGTAAGAGACACTTTTCTATTTTTGTGTCATTCATTTAAAGATTACAAGAAAAGAATAGAAAATCCGAGGTAATCTTTGCCGTTTGCCGTCTGCCGTAAACGTCATGCTTAAACTCTCGAATATCAGAGTGATTGTTCGCGGAAAGCAAAATATTAACCAAAATAGGAATTGGTTTTATTTCAAATTTTCTGTTGAAAGCTCTAGCCCAAGAGAAAAGGTCGGAAAATTGTCTTCGTTTTGAGACTGGTGGGCCGAGGGCTCTGTTTGTATCCATAATAATATACATGAAAAAATTACTCGATTCTGATTGGCTGAGAGCAGTGCAGTTCAAGTGTAACACCAGGGCAAAAAGTGTAACACCGGTGCAAAAAGTGTAACACCAGTGCAAAAAGTGTAACACTAGTGCAAATTACACATCGTATAAATTCTGGATTATGATTGACTGAAAGACAAAAGGAAATTTTCTAAGACAATGATACCACGTAAAATGATGACGAAAAGTTTGTGCAGAAGCTTTGAATGACAAAAAATGGCTTCAAGAAAGATTTTCCAGCACTTCCTCTGTTGGGAATTGTATTCAGCGAGTTGTAGACTCAGGTCGGCTCAGGCTCCAAATTTACGAACTATTTAATGAACTTACCATGTAATCCGAAACATAGAATAAACGGCAAATCATAATGCCTAAAAACGGTGAAGAAACTAGACTCAAATCTCCAACTTGAAACAGCAGCAAGGCTGACCTAAATTCTCATACCCGGCAAGAAAATACAACAAAGATGAAAATCTGGAAAATTACGACAGCGAAGTTCAAATGCACGCGCGAGCACATTCTGGGCCATGATTGGCTAATTAAAATCACCTGAGATTAAGCGCGCGGACAAAACTAAGAGGTGAGTTCAGAGTTCGTAAAGTTAAAAACATCCTCCACGCAAATTTTTTCATGTTTATATTATTAATAAGTAATCATACGGTTTTTCTCGTTCAATTTGGAATTAATTTGCACTTGTGAGTTTTTCAAAAAGCTGAAATTAATTCCAAACTGAACGAGAAAAACCGTATGATTACCTATACTTATTGTCGCGAAATATAATATTTTTCCCCGCGCTATCAATGGTAGCCTCCCACGCAGACGTTCTTAGGCTTGGAACGCGTGACAAGCCTAAGAACGTCTGCGTGGGAGGCTATATCAATGGCCGCTCGGGGGAAAAAAAAAATTCGGGTGAAGCCATTTGCTCACGCTATCAGCTTGCACTACCGGCATTTTGAGCACGCTTACGTATACAGAATTTGATTTAGCCTGCAGAACAGGCGTTATTTTAATTTTTGTGTATTTCAGGGGAACAGAGGCGAAAGCGAGGCGAGCGCGGAGCGCGAGTTGCGTGCGATGGGAAGATCGCTAAAAAAATCTCGCCTGTCCGCATACCATTGTTATGAACGCGGTTACCTAATTGGTTACTTTAAAACACGTGATCCTCGAATGTTTTTCCAAGACGTAACACGACAACAAATCGATTTACGCTAAAATTGTTCGGTTAATTTAGCTGGAAATACGGTCCAATTGGACTCCTCTGCTCCCTGTAGCTCTTCGTGTATTTCCGAAGTTGCCTCTTGGCCTTCTTTACCTGTATGAAATTGCTTGCGACTGGTCCCTAATTCCCTGCGACAAAAGCCAAGGAAATTGAATGAGCAAAATTAAATGAGTTAGTTATTAACTTCGGACTGTTCGAAGGACAAAACGAAACCGAATAAAACAGAATTTCCCTTTTTTGTTTTTAACTAAAGGAAATAACATTGGAGAAAACATGGGAATTTAAGAGCGAAAGGCGTTATTAAGGTGATTCCCGGGTTTTGCATTGCGCATTCCTACTGCGCACGATTTTTGCGTCATCAGCGCGCGCACATGAGCGCGCGCGCGTACAAAACATGAGAGATTTCCCTCAAACTAAGCTCGATAGCGAGATAAAAGCTCTTTTTCTCTTAAACGAGCACGGTGACCCCCACTTTTTATTTTATAAATTCAATGAGAACAATATCCGCAATAACTGAGAAAAAATTTGGCAGAAATCTATGGCTACTTTTTTGGCAAATGAAATAAATGCTACAGATAGAGACGTAACGGGCGCAATAGAGCAAGTCCAAATTATGTTTGCTTTAAAGGATAAAAATATCAGTTAATAATGCAGGGTATTTGAAGCCATTTTTTCTGGGACGTAGATGAATAAGCAATCAAAGAAAGTCAAACTCTGTGTGATATAACACGCCGCATTGAAAAATAATCGAACTTATTTGTTGCGCACTGAGATAACCAAAAGTCACCTAAATAACCATATTTGTCAGCATCGTGGCATGAAAACAAGCACGGTGACCCCCTCTTTTTATTACGTTTTTAACATCTCCTTGTACTGTAATGACACCATACCAAGTTTCATCGGAAATCTATGGCGGGTTCTTTTACCCGGGAATCATCTTAAAACCAATTCTGATAGTTTCTTCGCCGCGCAGCGCGTGACAAAATAATAAAGTGCAACGAATGAAAGATGAAAGTTGTAAATTCCCGGGTGTAAATCAAAAAGATGACAAAGAAACAAGCCAATTATTTTGAGATAAATCGTATTTAAACTATGTTAAATTAGTGCCTACTTAGTTCTTCTCTCAAGGGTTCTGTAGTGGCTGAATAAGACCGTCAAAAATCCATATTTTAACGAAGCGAATAAACTAAACAAACAAACCGCAGAAGTCGCCGTAAATTAATTATTCAGAAATTCAGCGTACAAAAATACTGTTCAATTTAAAACCTTAAATTCCCAAAAAAAAGGTAACCAAAGGAAAGAAATGGGACAAGAAGTTTCGCAGACGTGTTCGCTAAAGCGAAAGCTTGAGTTTACCGATAACTTTGGCAGTCATTTTATCGGCCGTGGCCTTACCAGTCGTTCCGAAAGTTGAATTCAACTTTGTAGTATTACTATACATTACCATTTTGGTTTTCGTAAGTCCAGCGATTCGTTATCAAACTCGATCTCAAAGTACACAGATCGTAAGGTTATTCGAGGCTGTTGAAGGAGAAATTATTCCACCAGAAAGGTTTGAGAGAACTCTGCACTGCCTAATATTCTATTCTGAGGGCACTTTTAAACATTGATTTGTGTTTTTCCTTTCTATTTAAGTCCCAAAGAAGTAATCTCTCCGATCCGTTTTAGCGATAAGAACAAGACCTTGGAAGTTTGCCTGTAGATTTGGCCCGCAACGCGCCGTGATCACAACACTGTGATTGGCTGGTCATTTAGGGTGTGTCTGGGGACGGAAGAGCTTGAACAATGGTATGCGGACAGGCGGGATTTTTTAGCGATCCTCCCCTCTCACGCAACTCGCGCTCGCCTCGCTTTCGCCTCGGTTTGCCAGGCTAAATTTGATTGCCCGGCTCTGGTAGCTATGTTATAATAAATATTGGTTCGATACATCAGTAAAAGAGAAACAATTACAAAGTTTCCAAATTTTTATGTCAGATTAATAAACCTTTAATAATAATACGGAACAAAGCTTGTGTAGGCCTTTGGTTTTCGACCAATCCGCCATGAACCTGTAACCTTTTCCCGGGGGTACTTCCAGAAAAATTGGGTAGGGTATGTCTTTTGATTCATTATTTGGCAACGCGTGACAAAATTCCTATGAATTGATCGCTGCGTGACAGACAATTTCGTCGACCTCAGAGGCCATTGCATTTCACCAGTCTCACAGGATTTCAGTACGAGCGTGGAGAACAGAACATAAGCATTTCGCTTTTTGACATATTGCTGTTTCAGAACAAGGGATAGGAATGGGGCGAGTTATCTTGGAGTAATTAGTTGAATGTCAACAACGACTTTGCGCACTCGCACACTCGTCACATCGGGCTATCGTGTAGGATTCTGAATACACCAGTGCTTTAAAATATGAACGTAACATCGTAGAGAAAGTAAGCTAAAATGACTTTAAATCATTGTTTAAGTCCAAATACTGTCAAAATCAAATGCAATTAGACATTTTCACATTACTTTTGCTTATCTGGTCAGAGGCACTTGCCAATTGTCTTCGTTTTCTAGCAGGCTAGTGTTGTGAATTTCACGATTTTGAGAGCGTTAGTACTCAGCGCTGATGAAAAGCCCTAAAATAATTTTATTACCAGCTTTAACAATGAGCGGAAGGCTTGCATTAACAGTACCTTGGTGTCCAGATAGACCATCGCTTGAATAGGCCCTTTGCAGCTGGGGTCATGTGACCAAATTTTTCCTAGCAAATTTTTTATATTAAGAGCTATAACTTGAAGAATGTCAGAAATGGAAAGAGCGCATCGAAAATAGCAAAATGGCCAAGTTTGAGGCCGTTGGCATTTAAGAGTAAGTTTATTCGACAGTTCGAATTTTCGGAAAATTTAGAGGATTTGTATGGAAAATGTTGTTGGAGAGCAAGGTCTTGCTCTCCAACAACTTTTTCCATACAAATCTTCTTATTCTCTTCAAAGTTCAGACTGTCATAAAATCTCATTTATTAATGATGGGGACCTCAAACTTAGGCACTTTGATATTTTCGACATGCTTTCTCCATTTATGGCATTTATTAAATTATAGCCCATAATTTTATGAAAAGTAGGTCTCGTGATGGCTTAGCTGCAAAGGGCCTATTGAAAAGATCAAATTACTCCTGCATAAACAAGACACCTAAGGGCGATTCCGTAGGATGCTTTGGCAAGGGAGCGTAGCATTGGAATGAATTATGAAGTTAAGTAGAGTGCCACCATTAGTCAGCTAGATAAGCCATAGAAATCACAGTAGGAAGTGTTGAAGAAACTGTCAGTGTGTTTGTAGACTGGGAAAACAGCGTAGCCGGAAAATTACTGTGCGAGCAGAGTTTCCTTCCCTCCGGCTCCTATTTCCTCTACTAATAATAACTTTACCTGGTTTTCAAAAACATTTATCAAAAGGTATTTTATCCTGCGAACAGGCGTGCTAGCGAGAGCGTGTTCTATCAATATTTGGCGAGCGAAGGGAAGCCGAGCCGAGCGTTGCAATTTCGTTTGGCAAATTTCCCACCGCAGAGCATGTTCACAGGCCATAAGAACTGAAACTTCCTAATTTTAAAGATTTCCACTTTTAAAGATTCTCCGTTTTAATGATTCCCGCTTTTAAGGATTCCCCATTTTCAAGATTCTTGCTTTTAAAGATTTCCTGTTTTAAAGATTCCCGCTTTTGGAGATTCCCCTAATTTAAAGATTTACGCTTTTATAGATTCCCTCTTTTACAGATTCCCCGTCTTAAAGATTCCCGATTTTAAAGATTCCCGAGCCCATTCCCCATTCCCTCGATTCCCCATTCCTCAATTCGCCATTCCTCGATTCCCCATTCCTCGATTCCCCATTCCTCGATTCCCCATTCCTGGATTCCCCATTCCTGGATTCCTCATTCCTCGATTCCCCATTCTCTATTTTAAAGATAGCCTTGCCAGAATCGCAGAATGCTCTTTGCCAGAGTCGTAGAATGCTTGGAAATTACATATCCTTGCCAGACTGGCAGAATCGCACAATGTTTGGAAATAAAAATACTTTCAGCTGTCACGTGGATTTCATTGTCAATCAAATTTGCCGTTTTGCGTCGACGATGAAAAAGAAACCTAGTCGAAATCTTACCGTGGCCTGCCACAGGCATCCCACGGAATTAAGACACTATCTGAGTGTGCATGTTTTCAAGCAACTTTATTATACACTGAAATACCCTTATTTAATTATGCAGTTGTAATGTGGGGAAATACTTATCCATCAAATTTAAACAAGTTATGTTGTTTTCAAAATAAATGCATTCGTTGTATGTTTTTTTTACTGATAGTAGAGAGTCATCTCCATCCCGTTTTCACTTCTCGCCTTGTGAATTAGTTTAGTGTTAGTTATTATTTTGGTTTCTTCGTTCTTTTCTTTACTCGTAAGCAGCAGCCAA
>JAHPZR010020646.1:0-12981 GCA_019787425.1 Platygyra sinensis | reverse complement strand
GAGTGTGTGTGCTGTTATTGATGGGTCAGGTGTGTTTGTTAGGTTTGAGGTCAAAACCAGTGTTAAACAGGGTTGTATGTCTGGGTTTCTTTTCCTGCTTGTTGTGGACTGGGTTATGAGGAAGACCACTAAACATGGGAACACAGGCATCAGATGGAAGTTTAACAACTTCCAAGAAGATCTTGACTTTGCCAACGACCTAGCACTGATCTCTAGCAGTGGAAGTCATATCCAGACTAAAGTCAGCAACCTGGAAAGTTATGCAAAAATTGACGGACCTCACGATAATCACAGCAAAGACCATGATGATGTGTTGGAACAACACTGCAGACAGAAAGGTCCAGGTTGATGGAAACGAACTGGAAATGGGAGGGTTGTCCAATACTGTCGACCAGATTCCAGTCTTATCCCCTTGCCCTCAATCAGAAAACCGGAAGTGTAGATGTCTGTAAAGGCCTTCTAATGGAGTTGATCCATTGGACACAAACAGATTCCGATAGAAAAGTCCATGTGCTATTTGTTGGAGACTTCAAAAAAGTTCACCCATATTGGATAGTTCTAGTCCTTATTGCCCCCGGTGGGGCATGGGGCTGCACCCATATTGGATAACAGGGTAGAAAGTCGCTCCGATGGAATCCATCGAATCCATCAGACATGAACAGATTCTGATGGAAAAGTCCATGTTCCATATGTTAGAGTCTTAGAAAAAGTTCACCCATGTTGGATGAGGGGGAAGAAAGTCTCTCTGATGGTATCCATCACATATCATCGGATACGAACAGAGTCCGATGGAAAAGTCCATGTTTGTGAGAGACTTTGAAAAAGGTTACCCATGTTGGATACTAGGGTAGAAAGTCTCTCTGATGGTATCCATCACATATCATCGGATACGAACAGAGTCCGATGGAAAAGTCCATGTTCTATTTGTGAGAGACTTTGAAAAAGGTAACCCATGTTGGATACCAGGGTAGAAAGTCTCTCTGATGGTATCCATCACATATCATCGGATACGAACAGAGTCCGATGGAAAAGTCCATGTTCTATTTGTGAGAGACTTTGAAAAAGGTTACCCATGTTGGATACCAGGGTAGAAAGTCTCTCTGATGGTATCCATCGGATCCATTGGACACAAACTGATTCTGATGGAAAAGTCCATGTCTATTTGATTCAAATGTGGACGACTTCAAAAAAGTTCAACCATGTTGGTTTAGGGGGTAGAAAGTCGTTCCGATGGAATCCATCAGTGGAGTCGAACAGATTCTGATGGAAAGTCCATGATATATTCATTAGAGTCTTGCGTCTTAGTTTTTGAGATTCGAGGGGGTCTTAGGTCTTAGTTTTTGAGTTTCGGAGGGGGTCTTAGGTCTTAGTTTTTGAGATTCAGAGGGGGTCTTAGGTCTTAGATCTTAGGTCTTAGGTCTTAGTTTTTGAGACACCCGTAGTGCACTTGTTTCGGCCGATGGATTTTAGAATGAAGTATATTCCTATGTAGCAGGCTTGTTTCGTCTATACATTTAAGTGTTTTTCTCTTTTGTTTCCATATTCAGATTTTTACGGGTTATAGAACAAGGTCTTTTCATGTGTAGTACGCTTTCCGGTAACTCACACTTGCGATAAGCTTGTTTTGACTCCTGGCACCACTAGACTTCCGCAGATTCCAGCCCTTCTCTCAAAGAATCTCAAAATATTGTTTACACATTCCAGTTTTTTCTTGTGATTAGACATCTGGTGACTCAAGTGGACTCAACTGTACTTCCAATATAATTTTTTGACCAGACTCCATTGGACTCTAGGTTTTGTCCACTGGAATCTGGTTGAGAGTATTGGACATGTGAGGGAAACGGTGTCGAAATTTGTTTATCTAGGAGGAACAGTGACCCAGGAAGGGGGTTCAGACGAAGATGCCAAAAGCAGACTTGGAAAAGCCAGAGCAGATTTCAGCAAGCTTAGAAACATAAGGAAGAGCAGTCAACTGAAATTGAAAACTAGCTGTTCTGTTGTGTGTTGTTGTGTGTTGTTACGGTTGTGAAACATTGCGTATGACTAAAAGAGATGTGGCCAAGCTAGACGTATTTCTACATAAGAGTCTCGGAAGGTTTATGAAGATCTATTGGCCTATGAAAATATCAAATATCGAAAGTGGGCTAACATTAGTACCATCAGTGAGCAAATTTTCTGACGGCACTGGGAGTTCATTGGCCACGTTCTCCGAATGGACCGAACTAAGCATCCCAAGACAGCATTAACGTGGACCCTAGAGGGAAGAAGAAGTCGTGGCAGACTTGGCAGAGAACTGCAGAAGAAGAAAGAACAGCATTGGGTTTTGGATCATGGAACGAGGCAACAGTGGCTGCTCTTGACAGTGTAAAATGGCAAAGGAGAGTGTCTGGCCCAATACCCACTTAGGGTTATGGTTAAATGATGATAGTGATGATGATGATTATGATTGTAAAATCCTTGCAGAAGGACATGAAATCTACACGGTCATTCTTATTCATCCAGTCAGAACTGTATCACAAGTTTGAGTTAACCCATTGACTCCTGTAACCACCCCTGATGAGCCTTGGCCTTTCTTCCACTTCTGATGTCATCACTTTTGACCAAAATTGGCATCATCTATACTCAACTTCTGCAGGAGGAAAACGTCTTTCCAATGATGCCTAGATCAGAGTGATCGGCCTAATGGAGCCTGAGATATGCACAAAAATGCTAAAAAAGATGAGTGAAAAACTCGGAACAAAATTACCTGCCACTACACCTAGCTGCTCCATGGTAAAACTTGGCGCCTCAATGACTCTTTCTTAGAAGTTTTTTAACCACAAGCAAGCCCAGTAGAAGGTCAATCACTGCAACAAAAAGAAAAGAAAAGGAGAAAAAGGGAAGGGGGGAAAAATAATTCAAAAATCGAAAAGCCTAAAGACGCCTTCTCGTCCAAAAACTATTTCAAAATTTTGATTTCTGTGCATGCCCAAGCCAAAAGGTCATAAACCGCAATTCTAGTGATAAGAACGGCTACCGGTAGCTGTTGTGTTGCAAATGCATTTGTGACCAGATTAAAGCTAATTTGGCCAAGATCCAGCCTCAAAACCACCAAAATGTACAAAGACGCATTTTTGGCAAAAAGTTGCAGGAGTCAATGGGTTAACACTTCAAATGGTTACAAACTGTACATGTCTGTAATAAAAAAATATTGTTATATCACCATCAGTTTATCCTTCACTCATCCTGAGCTGACTAAAGTTGTCCTTTCCTGGCACATCTTGGGAAACTTTTTTAGTCATAGACACTTTCCTACACATGAAGCTCTACAAATTCAATGTTAATAATATTTGTCATTATCTTTGAGCAGTTCTTTGCACATTTTTCTGTAACTTTGAATATAAAAAATGGAATGAACATTTTGTAATTGGCGTGAAATGCAGACTGAAACAAATGCCTCAGGCAAAGGTGTTGCCATTTGGATGATGATATATTTAGTTGTAACAGCTTTGTGTGATATGTTTCTCTCAATAATAGAAAGATGATAAGAAGATTCCATTAATATTTGACAGAATCCTCTGTGATGTCCCATGTAGGTCAGTTGCTATAAATATCTCAAGTATTGGTTTATCTTGTTTTGCCATGTGCAATGCTTTAATAAGGTGGCTGAACACAGTTTTTGATACCTGTGTTTCACTCACCTTTTTCTGGTAATAGTGAAGAATAGTACCCAAAATATACTGTCGGCCGACAGTCTGCCGACTGTTGGCCAACTGTTGGCCGAATGTAGGCAGACAGTCGGCCGACAGTCGGCCCACAGTCGGCCGACAGACGGCCAACAGTTTGCGTTATGTTTGAGGCCAAACTGTTGGCCGACTGTCGGCCGACTGTCGGCCGACAGTCGGTGACCTGTTGGCAACCTGTCGGTAATGTGTCGGTAACCTGTCGGTGGGGCAAACAAAAATGATCGTAAACATTTACTTGTCTTTTGCTTCTAAACTACATAAAAAGAGTTTAAGTCATTTCATAACGATACCTTGCTCAGCACTTTCGATACTAGTATGGCTTTTGTCCACTGTTTTAGCGTTGACTAACGATACTTGGTTCGTATTCATTTATCCGCCATTTTTAAAAGTTTTTCTAGTTCAGACATACATGAAGTACTATTAACTATAGTTTTGCAATACATTATAGGGCGATTGGAAAATTACTTTTAGCTTTGCGTATTTGTTGCCCCAAAATGGTTAAATCCAAAGCCTATTTTGTGTAAAAACAAAGATATGAGAAATGGGTAATATAATAATAATTATACCTGGCACGAAATTGGATAGAAAAAAAACTTAATGGAAATCCTCTTCTCCAAACTTAGAAAAAGCCAGAAACGGCCGTCATTTTGTTAACAAGCGCGCACTGTTACGCTACTCTCAGAAACACACCGAATAGATAGTGAGTTGCGTAAGCAATAAGAGAACGGCATTAGTGATAGAACGCTAGTACATTTATACTAATGCCTGATAGTATACCAGTAGCTGGGCCAATCATATTGCAGTATAGACATTAGATTAGTACTACAACTATACTAATTAAACTTAGGGGAGTTTCATTGAGAAAACAGTGTAAGTTAAAAGATTCCGAGAACAATATGGGGTATAGTTGGAGACATTCAAGTTACAGCAAGGTCTGTATCCCATACTAAACGTGCAGGTGTATACGGGAAATTGCGAATTGTCACTTTAGGGTAGACAAAGATGACAGCCACATTTCCTTTTGATCCAAAGTCGGGATGCCTGTTAAAAAAATATATAATCAGAAATTAAAAAGGATGTACTAAATAAATGCAGTAATTGAGTTAAGTCCAGTTCATATGAAGGTGGAGTGGAGTTGAGTTACGTTGTCATAGTAGAGTATACTTGTGTTGGAGGCGTCGAGTTGAGTCGAGTTGTGATGGTATAGTATAGTAAACTATAGTTTTGTTTGTGGGGTCCAGTTGAGTCGAGTTGTGATAATATAGTATAGTATACTTGTGTTGGTTGAGTCGAGATGAGTCGAGTTGTGATTGTAGAGTAGAGCTGTGTGGGTGGAGTCGAGTTGAGTCGAGTTGTGATGGTACAATACAGTTGCGTTGGACTGGGGTTGAGTTGAGTCGATTTGTGATGGTAGGGTACAGTTGTGATAAGGGGGTCGAGTGGAGTCGAGTCGAGTGGAGTTGTGATGGTATAGTATAGTTGTGTTGGAAAATTCTAGTTGAGGTCAAGTTGAGTCTAGTTGTGATGGTAGAGTACAGTTACGCTGGTGGAGTCGAGTTGAGGTTGAATTGAGTCAAGTTGTGATGGCATAGTATAGTTGTGATGGTGGAGTGGAGTTGAGTCGAGTTGTGATGGTAGAGAGAGTTCATTCGAGAGCTGTTCGTAGAGTATTGTCGCGATGGTGGAGTAGAGTTGGGTCGATATGTGTTGGTAAGGTATACTCGTTATGGTGGAGTCGAATCGAGTCGATTTGTGATTGTAGAGTATAGCTGTGTCGGCTGAGTCGAGTTGGGTCGAGTTGTGATGGTACAATACAGTTGCGTTGGACTGGGGTTGAGTTGAGTCGATTTGTGATGGTAGGGTACAGTTGTGATGATGGGGTCGAGTCGAGTCGAGTTGTGATGGTATAGTATAGTAGTGTTGGCGAATTCTATTTGAGGTCAAGTTGAGTCTAGTTGTGATGGTAGAGTATAGTATAGTTGGTGGAGTCGAGTTGAGGTTGAGTTGAGTCAAGTTGTGATGGTATAGTATAGTCGCTATGGTGGAGTGGAGTTGAGTCCAGTTGTGATAGTAGAGTGAGCTGAGTGGAGATCTGTTCGTAGAGTATAGTCGCGATGGTGGAGTAGAGCTGGGTCGATATGTGTTGGTTAGGTATAGTCGTTATGGTGGAGTCGAGTTCAGTCGAGTTGTGATGGGATAGTTGTGCTGGTAGAGTTAAGTTGAGTGGAGTTGTGTTGTGTAGGTGAAGATGGGTTGAGTATAGTTGCGATGTAGAGTATAGTTGTGTTGGTAGACTTAAATTAAGTGGGAATGTGATAGTAGAGTGGAGTTGTGTTGGTGTTTTGGAGCTGTAATGGTAAGATATGAAGGTGATGGATAGAGGAAAGTGGAGTTATAGTTATTGTTACGAAGAGTAGAGAATTTGTAAGGTAGATAAGACGAAGAATGCGGTCTGCAGAAATGGACTTTGAACTATGAATGTTTCCTTAGCAGGTCGAGTTAGTTGAGGGCAAAAAACTCGACTGGAAAGACATTATCCAATTTTGGGACACATTTGATAATAATAATAATAATAATAATAATAATAATAATAATAATAATAATAATAATAATAATAATAATAATAATAATAATAATAATAATAATAATAATAATTCATTTACTTATAACGTGCAAGTATCAATGTACATTTTCACCTGCGCGGAACTAGATTCATTAAAAAAAAAAAAAAAACCAATTACAAGTATGAATATAACAAATAACTAATAATAACTAATAACTAATTAACTAATAACTAACTAGAATTATATGAATAACATAAAAAAAGTAAAAATGGCCTTAATATCTAATTAAAGAAGAATTGTATACATCGTGTAAGAATTAAAATATTTAAGAAAAAGCTTCTCTAAAAAGATACGTCTTAAGTGCTTTCTTAAAAGATGGTAAAAATAATGAACTTCTAATATTAATTGGTAGATTATTCCATAGTTTTGGAGCGGCGACTTGAAATGCGCGATCTCCAAGAGTAGTATACTAAATTTACCACTACATTTTGGTATGTGCAGTCAGGAGATGGAGTAAAAAAGCCTATTTTACAGTTCAAAGAGGATCAAGGAGATAGGTAGATAGGAATGTTACTGGATCCGGTACGATCGACCAATTTCTATTTACTTTTTTTAACCGGAAAAGTTTTTGACTCTATTTATTTTTACTCTTTTTTCAGTTGATTTGTGCTCTACTTAACAGTGTCGGCCGACTGTCGGTAATGTGTCGGTAACCTGTTGGCCGACAGTTGGCCGACAGGTTACCGACAGCCAAGTATGGGAGCTATTGTTCACTATTGCCCTTTTTCTCTAAAACCCTTGATTTTTTGGTCACCAAAAAATAGCAGCAAGCAAGTTAACAACACCAACTTTGTTTTTTTTGTAGTTGAGCTGATGCATGTGCCATTGTTATGGCAACATCAATAAACACAGCCAGGCCTTTAAAATCAGTTTTGTTTATTTGCAAAAAATGTGGTGGTTAGATTTTGTTTACAATTTGCATGCAATAATCATGTAATAATGCTTACAAGTTAACGCTAGTTTAATAAGAATTTGACAGAGAGATCTTTGATTATCCCTTGTTGAAGGTTCACTGAAATATCGCAGATTTCCTCTATTAACGTTCAATTTTTTTATCAATACTCCAGTTCCTGATGTGAAGTATATATGAAATAATTCATACTTGAACTGCGCTTGTAGATGAAAGTGAAGAACGGTCATCGCAGTTAATTTCGAATTTTAGCAATTGGAAAGAGCTTGACTTTTTCAGGCTTCTTCTTTCCAGTTGCTTAAATTGGATATTTACTGCAATTATCACAATTCACTTTCACTCCAGTTACTCATTTCCTAAAGTATCTTTGACAGTGGTAAATTTTGTGAAATTCTAATGATTGGTTCTCAAGGAGTAGGGGTATTTTCAGGAAAGCTATTCTGCATTCAGTTGCAAGTATTTGACTTACTGCACATGCGCTCAAACAGAATGTTTGTTTTTGAAATCCTTGTGCCTGCACTGAATTGCATCAACAAGAGAGTGTGCCAAAACTGTGTTCGGCCACCTTAACACAGGGAACGCAAATTTACTACATTTTTTGATACAAATCATTTCACCTGGAATTGCTTTATTTTGTAGTGGAGATGGTACCCTTAGAAAGAATCCGATGATCTGGAAGAAGTGGAATCCACAGCTTGGCTACATCTCTTTTAGTCATACGCAATGTTTCACAACCGTAACAACACACAACAACACACAACAGAACAGCTAGTTTTCAATTTCAGTTGACTGCTCTTCCTTATGTTTCTAAGCTTGCTGAAATCTGCTCTGGCTTTTCCAAGTCTGCTTTTGGCATCTTCGTCTGAACCCCCTTCCTGGGTCACTGTTCCTCCTAGATAAACAAATTTCGACACCGTTTCCCTCACATGTCCAATACTCTCAACCAGATTCCAGTGGACAAAACCTAGAGTCCAATGGAGTCTGGTCAAAAAATTATATTGGAAGTACAGTTGAGTCCACTTGAGTCACCAGATGTCTAATCACAAGAAAAAACTGGAATGTGTAAACAATATTTTGAGATTCTTTGAGAGAAGGGCTGGAATCTGCGGAAGTCTAGTGGTGCCAGGAGTCAAAACAAGCTTATCGCAAGTGTGAGTTACCGGAAAGCGTACTACACATGAAAAGACCTTGTTCTATAACCCGTAAAAATCTGAATATGGAAACAAAAGAGAAAAACACTTAAATGTATAGACGAAACAAGCCTGCTACATAGGAATATACTTCATTCTAAAATCCATCGGCCGAAACAAGTGCACTACGGGTGTCTCAAAAACTAAGACCTAAGACCTAAGATCTAAGACCTAAGACCCCCTCTGAATCTCAAAAACTAAGACCTAAGACCCCCTCCGAAACTCAAAAACTAAGACCTAAGACCCCCTCGAATCTCAAAAACTAAGACGCAAGACTCTAATGAATATATCATGGACTTTCCATCAGAATCTGTTCGACTCCACTGATGGATTCCATCGGAACGACTTTCTACCCCCTAAACCAACATGGTTGAACTTTTTTGAAGTCGTCCACATTTGAATCAAATAGACATGGACTTTTCCATCAGAATCAGTTTGTGTCCAATGGATCCGATGGATACCATCAGAGAGACTTTCTACCCTGGTATCCAACATGGGTAACCTTTTTCAAAGTCTCTCACAAATAGAACATGGACTTTTCCATCGGACTCTGTTCGTATCCGATGATATGTGATGGATACCATCAGAGAGACTTTCTACCCTGGTATCCAACATGGGTTACCTTTTTCAAAGTCTCTCACAAATAGAACATGGACTTTTCCATCGGACTCTGTTCGTATCCGATGATATGTGATGGATACCATCAGAGAGACTTTCTACCCTAGTATCCAACATGGGTAACCTTTTTCAAAGTCTCTCACAAACATGGACTTTTCCATCGGACTCTGTTCGTATCCGATGATATGTGATGGATACCATCAGAGAGACTTTCTTCCCCCTCATCCAACATGGGTGAACTTTTTCTAAGACTCTAACATATGGAACATGGACTTTTCCATCAGAATCTGTTCATGTCTGATGGATTCGATGGATTCCATCGGAGCGACTTTCTACCCTGTTATCCAATATGGGTGCAGCCCCATGCCCCACCGGGGGCAATAAGGACTAGAACTATCCAATATGGGTGAACTTTTTTGAAGTCTCCAACAAATAGCACATGGACTTTTCTATCGGAATCTGTTTGTGTCCAATGGATCAACTCCATTAGAAGGCCTTTACAGACATCTACACTTCCGGTTTTCTGATTGAGGGCAAGGGGATAAGACTGGAATCTGGTCGACAGTATTGGACAACCCTCCCATTTCCAGTTCGTTTCCATCAACCTGGACCTTTCTGTCTGCAGTGTTGTTCCAACACATCATCATGGTCTTTGCTGTGATTATCGTGAGGTCCGTCAATTTTTGCATAACTTTCCAGGTTGCTGACTTTAGTCTGGATATGACTTCCACTGCTAGAGATCAGTGCTAGGTCGTTGGCAAAGTCAAGATCTTCTTGGAAGTTGTTAAACTTCCATCTGATGCCTGTGTTCCCATGTTTAGTGGTCTTCCTCATAACCCAGTCCACAACAAGCAGGAAAAGAAACCCAGACATACAACCCTGTTTAACACTGGTTTTGACCTCAAACCTAACAAACACACCTGACCCATCAATAACAGCACACACACTCCCACTGTACATCACTTTAACCATCTTCACAATCTTCTCAGGAATGCTGTAACTCCTCATAATCCTCCATAGTACAGAACAATCTATAGAATCAAATGCTTTCTTGAAGTCGACAAAGCAGACAAAGGTTAGAGTTCCACTAAATACACTGTTCAATAATATTGCGCAGTATAAATATTTGTTCCGTTGTGCCGCGGCCCTTCCTGAAACCAGCCTGTTCTTGATGCAGCTTGTTATCAATTCCATCCCGTATTAATGTTATTATGATTCTACCCAGAACTTTTGCTGCAACCACCATAAGTGTTATTGCTCTCCAATTATTGCACTCAGTGAGGTCGCCTTCTTCGGCAGTTTCACCATCAATCCCTGGCGCCAGTCCTCCGGTATTTGCTCTTGCTCCCACAACTTATGAAAGTAGTAGTGAAAGACATCTACAGATGTTTTTAAGCCTGCATTTAAAATCTCGACAGTCAACCTATCAACTCCCCCAGGCCAGCGGTTCTGTTGTTCATCTCCTTAAAGGCTGCACAGATTTCAGTCTTTGTTGGTGCATCAATGTCAATATTTGCTTCAGATTCAGACATCACATCCTTGTCATCAAACTCTCCTGTATCTTCAGGTGCTGGACGATTCAAGACTTCAAGGAAATGCTCCTTCCATCGTTTTTTAATTTTGTCGCTTATTGTGCCTTATCTTAGTTCATTCATTCATTGTTGTTTTTTGTTTTTTTTAGATGGTCTAGTAGTAGCAAATGAACTTCAGAACAGAAGATGTTATATGCTGGTTCATCAGAGCAAAAGGCTTCACAGTCCTTGTTGTTTGATTACAAACCATGATGCTGCTCTCTTCCCTGCCATGTTCATAAAAGGAGTAAGTTGCCTTGTTCAGTGAATCAGAAAATATATATTATTCATATTGAGTGAAGTACCATTTGTTCCTTGGGCCTATTCCTATTTCACATAAGGGAGTTTCATAGAAATCTGCTGTTCAGTTGTCAAAAGTTAATTTTCATTCTTAAGAAATACCACCCTAATTAAGAGCCCCAACCTAGAATATTCTGGAGGCATTCACTATTCCATCACATTACATGTTATGATGTGTAGAGTAAGTTTCCTACCCAGCAGTAGGTGACGAAGAGGGAAAGAGAATTCTAATATAGACCCAACACAACACAATTGGGTGTTGTAAAACCCTGAGTTGTAGCAAGAGAGATGAGGAAATATGACATCGATGTACTGGGAATCAGTGAATGTAGATGGTTTGGTTTTGGGCAGATAAGGATACAAACAGATGAGACGCTGCTGTACTCAGGGAGGGATGATGATGCACACCTGAGCGGTGTCGCCATGTTGTTGAGTGGGAAGGCAGCTAGCTGTTTAATTTCTTGGACACCTGTGAATGATTGAATTGCTGTATCACAGCACAGTTCAACTCGTGTTATATCAGAAACTAGCATTGTCCAAGTGTATGCTCCCACAAATGACGCCAAGGCAGAGGTAAAAGATGTCTTCTATGAGCAGGTGCAAAACGTCCTTGACAAAATCCCAAAACGTGATACAGTGATCCTGATGGGGGATTGGAATGGGAAGGTTGGAGATCAAAAAGATAGTGAAGAAGGAGTAGTGGGCTGCCATGGACTGCATGGGGTGAGGCCAGAGAATGGGGAACGCTTTGTCAAACTGTTCGCAAGCAACAATATGGTCATCACAACCAGGTTGTTTCCCCATAACAATATCCACAAGCACACATGGGTATCACCAGACACCTGCACCAAGAACCAGATTGATCATGTGGACATCTGTGAAAAGTTTAGAAGATCAGTACTAGACACCTGTGCTTTCCGTGGAGCCAATGTCAACAGCAATCATCACCTAGTCATCGCTAAGATCAAGTTGCACCTGTGTAGAGTAGAGAGGAACACGGCCAGATTAGAGAAGTACAACACTGCTAAGCTCAAAGTGCCTGAGGTGGCGCAGAGTTTTAAAATTGCACTGCAGAACAGATTCAGCTGCCTGGCAGATGATGAGGCCAATAACAGTGATGACTGTGCTCAGGGTGTGGAGAATGATTGGAAGAAGATCAAGCAAACTTCAGTCAAGATCAAACAAACCGTGGATCAGTGCTTAAAGCCAGAACAAAATAGATGACAGGAGAGAGTTGAAAAGGAAAATGAATTCCACCAGAGGAGGAGGAGGTCAAGAAACATCTCAAGAAAGATAAGAATGACTGGGCAGAGAAGGTTGCAGAGGATGCACAGAAAGCTGCTGAACAGGGCCACCTTAAAGCAGTTTATGTTGCTACCAGGAAATTGTCAGCCAAGAAGGGCAAGACCACGGATATGATAAAGAGCAAAGAGGGGGAACTGCTGACAAAACAGGACAAAATTAAAAAACGATGGAAGGAGCATTTCCTTGAAGTCTTGAATCGTCCAGCACCTGAAGATACAGGAGAGTTTGATGACAAGGATGTGATGTCTGAATCTGAAGCAAATATTGACATTGATGCACCAACAAAGACTGAAATCTGTGCAGCCTTTAAGGAGATGAACAACAGAACCGCTGGCCTGGGGGAGTTGATAGGTTGACTGTCGAGATTTTAAATGCAGGCTTAAAAACATCTGTAGATGTCTTTCACTACTACTTTCATAAGTTGTGGGAGCAAGAGCAAATACCGGAGGACTGGCGCCAGGGATTGATGGTGAAACTGCCGAAGAAGGCGACCTCACTGAGTGCAATAATTGGAGAGCAATAACACTTATGGTGGTTGCAGCAAAAGTTCTGGGTAGAATCATAATAACATTAATACGGGATGGAATTGATAACAAGCTGCATCAAGAACAGGCTGGTTTCAGGAAGGGCCGCGGCACAACGGAACAAATATTTATACTGCGCAATATTATTGAACAGTGTATTTAGTGGAACTCTAACCTTTGTCTGCTTTGTCGACTTCAAGAAAGCATTTGATTC
>JAHPZR010020644.1:22500-27823 GCA_019787425.1 Platygyra sinensis | reverse complement strand
AAAGTCTCTTGATGTAAAATAAATTAATAGAGTTCCGATATGGAGCATTTATGATATCGTCATTTGGAATGTTACAAGGTAAATTGTGAATAATTCTGGTTGCTCTTAAATGAATTCGATCGATATCATCCATCAAGGCTGAGGAACAAGACCCCCAAACTGCAATACCATACAGAACACTAGGAATAATTGTTTTGTAATAAATAATTTCTAAAATTGGTTTGGGTAAAAACTTTATCCGTTTTAAGACTGCGACTTTCTTGCTGAATGACTTACAAACATTCTTGGTGTGCTCTTGCCATGAAAGCTTGTTGTCAACTGTTAACCCAAGACATTTAGATGATGATTTGAATTCGATAGTACTATTACCATATGTCAAACGTGGCATTGGGCCAATAAAGCTCTGTTTCGAAATTATCAGGGCTTCAGACTTAGATTCATGTGCTATTAATCTGTTGGACTGACACCAAGTGTATACCTGGTCTAATACAGATTGTAGAGTCAAGATGATATTGTCAGTGTTTTCGCCGATTGTAAAAATTGTCGTATCGTCAGCAAACATGAATAAATCACCCTTTGATATCGATTCTGGAAGATCGTTTACAAAAATTGAAAATAATTTCGGCCCTAGTATTGAACCCTGGGGAACTCCATATGTGATGGTTTTGGGTCCGGACTGATATCTTGATAATTGCACAAACTGTTTGCGTGCAGACATATAATCATCAAGCCAGGAATACAGGTCACCTGATATACCAATGGCTTTTAGCTTTTCCAGCAAGATGGTATGATTCACAGTATCAAATGCTTTACGAAAGTCAATGAAAAGCACTCCAACTTTCAGACCCCTGTCTAATGCATTCTTCCATATTTCTGTTAGGTGAAGTAAGAGGCCTTCAGTTGAATAATTTTTCCGAAATCCCCATTGCTTGTGACTCAACAAACCTTGTGTCTCCATAAGGTTGTTCAAGGTGTCACTGACAACATCTTCTAGGATTTTTCCTGGGATACTGAGGAGGGAGATAGGTCTGTAGTTGTTTACGTCAGTTGATGAACCTTTCTTGAATATGGGATTAACGCGTGATAATTTCCAACTCGAAGGGAAAGATGCATCACTCACACTCTTCCTAAAGATCGGTAATAAACTATGGATAACAGAGTCCCCAATCAGGGAAAGGTCCCTGGGAGATACATGGTCAGGACCAGTGGCTTTCTTGGGGTTAGCAGCTTTTATCAGTTTGTTTTTAACGAGATCCCAACTCATGTCAATATTATCCTTAGTAGGTGTGACTCTAGTAATAAAGGTGGTTAAGGATGATAAATCCAAAGGATCAAGTTGCTTGGTGAGGTCTTCGCTAATATTCACAAAAAAGTCATTGAAATACTCAGCCTTCTTCAAATCATGGGTTATTATCTCCTCATTATGATCACAGATTGGGCCAATGTTTTTGATCTTGTGCTTTCTCAAGACTTGGTTAGACAATCTCCAGAATTCATTAGGGTTAGTAGTTTCTTTAAATAGTTTTTGCCAGTAAGCAGCCTCTGCACTCTTTAGTAGCTTCTTTACCTCATATCTCTTCTGTTTGTACCGTCTCCATGTCTCGGGGTCACCTGATGACTTTGCCTTTTTTAGGAGTTTGTATCTTTTATTCAATTCTTTTCTAATGGAGGTGTTGATCCATGGAAGAGATTTAGCTCTTATTTTGACATTTCGTAGAGGTAGGTGGTGATGTAGGATTTCATTATACAAATATTGCCAGGTATCTACTCTGTCATCAATGTCATCAAATAATCCGGTTAAGTGCCAAGGTGCCTGATCAAAATCGCTTTTGAGTTGCCTTACATCTAGCGATTTGTAGTTCCTTGTCGGAGGGTGTAATTTGCAGGTTGCAGGTTGCAGGTGCAGGTTGCAGGTTGCAGGTTGCAGGTTGCAGGTTGCAGGTTGCAGGTTGCAGGTTGCAGGTTGCAGGTTGCAGGTTGCAGGTGCAGGTGCAGGTTGCAGGTTGCAGGTTGCAGGTTGCAGGTTGCAGGTCAAATATAGATAATTCCAATGAATATCAATAAATAAATAAATAAATACATATACAAATAATAGATACCAGAAAATGTTAAAATTCCCGTTTTTTTTTATTGGCAAGACTGTCTTGTAGTAAGTAGTTTATGATCAACCCTCCAGTAATGTTTATGTTGATGTTGTGACGTTAATCAGCAAAATTTGAATAACTTAAAGCTAATTATTTTCGAGATCAACAAGGTGACAACAGCAACAATTAATATAATGAGCTTGAATCTTTAGTTGCGGAATATTTCAATGTTAAATTTGTAAGAAGTCCAAGTTCTAAGGCAATCAAAGTAGTATCGATTGTTTTAAAAGTAATAAGAATGTCTACAATGTATAAAACCTTGATAATAGAGCTCACGTTAAGGGCCATAGCTAGTAACCTGCAAACCAATGAAACAATCAAATGGGAGATGATAACTCTGCTTGCTTAACAATAAGTTCAACACTATTTTCGGAACTATGTGGAACTATCTTTGTGTGAGCGTGGAACGTTACTCACAGGATGATTGGTAAATCCCACGTTAATAAACAGAACTTTGTTACGCGCTTCAAACGATTTACTACAACAAAGTCACCACGGTGATTGGCGTAAACAGAGTTAATTAAAGCGAAGCCAATGAGATGTTTAACCAAGCGATGTGTACCAAAGCAAAGCGAAGCGGTTCGAAAACTAAGATGTAAATAATGGAGTAAAACTAAACTGAATTAGACTATGTATAAAACTATTGTAAACTTTGGAAAACAGAAATTGAACTGTACAAATCCGGCATGAAAGGCTACAAAATAGTTACATCCACAAGGAAAAACTACTTACTTCTTTGTTCGCATAAGTGATTTCGCAGCGTTAATCGTCGACCTCTATTCTTGATCTTAACACGATGAAACATTGACTGGAATTGAATAATCTTCCTGACCACATTGGTAAAAATGCTAACTAATACAAAGGATAATAGCTTACTTTGTTTCATTTACTGTACATCGGAAAACAATGTTTTCCGCAAAAAGTAAAACTAATATAACCTGCAACCTACAACCTACAACCTGCACCTGCCACCTGCAACCTGCACCTGCCACCTGCACCTGCAACCTGCAACCTGCAACCTGCAACCTGCAACCTGCAACCTGCAACCTGCAACCTGCAACCTGCAACCTGCAACCTGCAACCTGCAACCTGCAACCTGCAACCTGCAACCTGCAACCTGCAACCTGCAACCTGCAACCTGCAACCTGCAACCTGCAACCTGCAACCTGCAACCTGCAAATTACACCCTCCGGTTCCTTGTTGAGATGACTTTGGGTTTTGCATTACCTCTTGCAACTTTGAAGACAGCGAATATTAGGCGGTGATCAGAGATTCCCAAGTCGATGGACCCAGAGGTTTGGGTTTTTGAAGGTTGGTTAGTTATCACAAGGTCAATAAGTGACTTTGAGTTAGCAGTAACACGAGTTGGACTATTTATGATGTTTTTTAGTCCACAGCTACATAGGATCCTTCGTAGGCGCTTCCCATATTCAGACTCACTGTTGTTGGGTTTGTGTAACATATCAGAATTGAAGTCGCCAACAACGATGATATTTTTCCTCCTTAACCATATATTAGCGATCAGGTCTCTAAAAGAGTCGAAGAAGGAGGAGTCATTCGGTGATCTGTACACACAGCCAACAAGGAAGGATTGAGATCTCATAGTGATGGACGGGAAGAAAAGTTGAAATTTTCACCAGACTGCGAGCAGCTTATGTAGTATTCATTTAAAGTTCAATTTTCATCCGAATGCAAAGCCCGAGTGTTTGCTAACTGTTCAAAGAACCAAAATAAAGTTCTGAAGTGCATCTCCAAATCCAGTTAGGTGCTTCGCTTCGCCAAATACTGGGGACTTTGCAAGAAAAAAATCCCCCACAGGTGGGGAGATACAAGAACTTTGAAATGCACAATTAGCAAAGTCCCCACATCAGCCCGGGGTCCCCCCCTCGGGGAAGCCGATGACAAATGTATTAGTCTATTTGCTCCAGGCGCTGTATGAGGCAGTGGATACAGGGAATTGCAGTGCCAGGATGTTTTTTGCTGCCTACTCTAATGGTTTTGATATGATTGACCACACTGTTCTTGTTGAGGAGCTAAGGAATATGCATGTACACCCTGTCCTAATACACTGGATAATTGTGTTCCTGTGTAACAGAACTCGGGCTGTGAGGATTGAGAGCTTTACATCTGAGCGGAAAACTCCTAAGGGTGTATACCACAGGGAACCATGCTGGGAGTCATCTTATTTACGATCATGACGAATAATTTATTGCGTTCATGAAATCTTAGAACAAATTTTGTTGATGATACAACTACCCTAATCCCTAGGAACAGTGTTAGTTTACTCAACTTCGCTACAAATGATATTTACGCATTTTCTGAGGATCATAGAATGAAATTAAATCCTATTAAATGCAAGGAAATGCTAATTTATTTTATGAACAATCATAATTTTATTGTGAGTCCCAATGTAATTGGCGGTAAATCAATTGAGAGAATCAAGGCATTTAAGTTACTAGGTGTCTATATGAGTAATGACCTGGAATGGACCCATCATGTAGAAAATATTATGATGAACGGAAACAAGAGACTTTCCTCTGAAAAAGTCCCTAAACAATGTGGTGCGCCTTAAGCTTCACTAGCAAAGGTTTATACAGCCGTTGTTCATCGCGCTCGCAGTAGAATACGCTGCCCCCTGTGTGGCAAAATATACCAGATTTTCTATCCTATAAGATAGAGTCCATTCAGAAAAGGGCTATGCGCATCATTTTTCCATTAATGAATTACAATGAGGCATTAAACGTACACAATCTAACAGCGCTATATGAGAGGCGCGCCCATCTCTGCCAGGTCTATATAACAATAATTTTTATTCCATGAGCCCACGTTGGATATGGAGTGATAAAATAACCAACGAGCGCGTAGCGCGAGTTGGTTATAATCACTTCATATCCAACAAGGGCGAATGGAATAATTGTTTTAGTAAATTCTCAAACCGGGTTTTGCCGCCGATTTTTATTTCCACAATTTTACAAAGCAAAAAATTTTAAACTTAGCGCACTATTTTCCATATGACGTAAAACTCCGACTATTGGCTCATAGTCGGAGTTTTTTTAGCCAATCAAAAAGCTAGAAATGCAATAGTCGGAGCTGAGAATTTACTAAATCGATATATCGATAGACTCCGGAATGAGAACCACCCCTTGCACCTTATGCTCCCCAAGTAGGAGGAGTTTGTA
>JAHPZR010020644.1:10000-17500 GCA_019787425.1 Platygyra sinensis | reverse complement strand
GAATCATATCTAAGTTATGTGTGTTTAACACAGCATATATAGACCTATTTGATAGAACTTTGCTACATATGCCATTGAACATGATTAAATCAGCTAGAATTAGCCTTATAACATAGCTAGCCGAGTCACGCAATCAAATTCAGTATAAGTAAGCGTGCTCCAAATCTCGACAGTGCTCGCTGATGGCGTCAGCAAATCCCTTTGCCAGAATTCTTTTTCGAGCGAGCGGCCATTGTCAGCGCGGGGAAAAATATTATATTTCGCTACAATGATGGATACAGAGACTCGGTCCACTAGTCCCAAAACAAACACAATGTTCAGGCCTTTTCTCGTGAGCTAGAGTTCTTAAATGAGGCAGAAAAGAGAAAAACAACGGAAAAGGAAACTCGGCATCAGCGCCGTCGCGTTTCGCTTCACTGTCCGAAAGACACTCTGGTAAAACCACACAAATTACAAACTGGTCTGTTTCAACCTTTAAAGGTAAGCTTAAGAAATAGAACTGAAACATGTACCGTGTTTCTGTCGGGTTTTAGTATAAATGTACTAGCGTTCTATCACAAATGACGTCCTCTGATTGGCTACGCTAATCACGTTCTATTCTGTGATAGATAGTGAGAAGCGTAGCAGTGGGCCCTTGTTAACAAAATAACGGCACTTCTTGGCGTTTTTGAGGTGTCTCTAAAGAGGATTTAGATAAAATTTTGAACGACTAGTAGATTTATACTAAAACAATTAGATTATTCGCTCTCGATTTCTATGCGTGATAGTTCACCACTAAATTTTCCTTTGTCGTCATTGGTCAAAACTGATCACGTGGTACGATCTCGCGCGGGCACTATCTGTCAATAGAATGCCCTAAGGCGACTATTAGACGATAGTGCCCGCTCAGCAGAAGTGGCTCATGAAAGGCAGCCTTCTCCTCAGTACAGTTCTCTTTGATAAGATGAAAAGAATTTATCGTCCCAGGTCGATTTTAGTTAGAAGAGAGCAAGAGAAGAAATTTTTTTGGGCTGAAAACTGCGGTAAACTAGGGTACAGTAAAATGTCAAGCTTGCGATTCGAGCTTTCCTCTTTAGAAGGTTTCTTCTTTAGAACTCAACGGTTGCAGTTGACATATAAAATTGTTTATACATGTATAGATGTAATATCATCTGAAGACGATACAACGGAAAATACGAAACACCTAAGCGCTCCATAGCGGTTAGAAATTTGATAAATAAATTTCGGTTTCTGTAGCATTAAGCGACTGAGAGTATCTCTACTCCCCCCTGGATGGGATGCTAGTCCATCGCAGGGTTACCCCCCCCCCCACCAACGGTGAGAGCAAACTTGCAGGTGAACTTGGAGCCGAGCCAACACAAGACTGATGTGGTCCCACATGACTCTTCATCTGGGAACTTGCATAAGACGAGTGTAAGAGAAAAGTCCAGAGGTGTTTATTTGTCACTGAATAGGCTGAGTTTTTCCGAGTTTATCGATGATATTTCGCTTCTGTTGACAGTGAGAAGATTATGCGTGATTGTGGCTGGTCTTAGCAGTGCCGCGAAATCGTGTGATTGTGTGATTTGGTAAAGCAACTCTCGACTCAGGAAAATCATCGGATCTAGGTCTAGTTTCAGCGGGCTCTACTGGCATTGAACCATAGGCCAGTCTTTGTGCAGATAAGAAGGTGACAATTTGCGCACTATGTTTCATTCAGTTTGTTGTCTATTCCATGCGAAATTCTGTTGTTTATCAGATCGCGAAAAAATTAGTGTTTCGCTGACTATTTTAGTTGCTATGTAAGCCTTAACCAGGCACTCTTTCGCTGCAGCTCACTTAACTTAAAAATTTCTAGACTGAAATGACACCGGTTTGAAACTTCGCCGGGAGTCAGAATATGTTCTAAAATGTTGGAATGCTTCTAGGGACCATTAACTTACTTCCCGGCGTCAGATAAAGGTTTTTAATCGGCCTTTGGACGAATTTTATTGCGTTTAATTGCCAATTAGTGGAATGAGTCGATATCTTTGCTAACCCGGTTTTCAAAAATCCAGGTATAACTGTAAACAAGAAAAAAACCTTCTCGTATGCACGTGCTTTGCGATCAATTCATTTGCTTTCGCGCTTCCTGGCGGCAGGCCAATTTCACGTTTACGCAACAGCTCAGCACCAATTTTTGCTTTACTACCAAAACAGGAGCGCACTCTTTAATCTACGATTAGCCATATTTTATTTCATCTTATCTTATATTTACACTGTCAATCAGTTTAATTTTACGTATTTTTGATATTACACAAATATTGTGATCAATACATACGCATGGGGACAGCTATTGTTAGAGTTATCTTCATAGAGTTATAGAGTGGAGTTAGAGTTGTAAAATCTTGAATTCAATAGAGATGTTTCTCGTTACGTCACCTATTGTCATTAATGTGCCAACCAAAGGTTTATTGGCTGTTGAAACAATGCATGCTATTGTTCAGTGGCTGGCAAATTTGAATGTCAAAAGAAATATGACGTCAATGTTTGTAAACAAGAAACAACGGTATATTTTGGAGGCCAAAATCCTGAATTCAAGATTTTGGCATTCCAAAATCTTGAATTCCATAGAGATTTTGGCCGTCCAAAATCTTGAATTCAGGATTTTGGCCGTCGTTAACTCTAACTCTAAGTCATAACTCTACTTAAATAACTCTATTGCTAGTCAATCTCCATACGCATCCATTGCAATATAGCGATATTCACCATTACGTCACCTATTGTCATTAATGTGCCAACGAGAGGTTTATTGGCCGTCGAAAGAAAAGGTTCTTTTGTTCGGTGGTTTGTAAAATTTAAATATCAAAAGACTTGTTTGTAAACAGTGAATAGCGCTATATACCCGAAGGTTGGTTACTTCTTTTAAAAAAGTCATCCCACTACCTGGTGCCGTTTTTAGGAACTCAAAGATCAAAAAGTTTAAGATCGTTCAAATCTCGGGATGCCGAAATCTTCATACACACGATTCACTTTTATAAGCAGAGATTTGATTTGCTGAGAGAGATCCCAAAATGATTTGTGTCATACACAGATCTCTTTCTCATCCACTCTGATAACAAATAGACCAGCAGCATAGCTTTTGAATGGTACGATTTTTGATTTTTGATTTTTTTTTTCTCTTCCCTTCAGTATCCTTACGCGAGGAGGTCGCTTGTCTCGTTAACGTACTCGTAAAAGCTCTCTGACATCTGGTTTGCAGTTTTAAAAACTTAGTGATTCGCCACAAGACTTATAGTCAGTTTGGGTCCTGCTCTCGTGTGAGTAAATCCTTTTCGTCTGATTCAAGGATTTTAGTACAATGAAGGACTAAAGAGGTTTGTAATAACTCAAGTCCTAAGGACCGAAACATCAATGCATGTAACAGAATATCCCTCGACTAGCTAGGGTTATTCTAGAGGAATGAGAAGGTAAATAAAATGTGGCTTGATTCTTGATAGTTCTTCACCTGAAAGGTACTGTGTACATGTATATGTACATAACTGTGTAAATGTACATACATAAAAAAAATATTTTGGTTTTAGGTATTCGTAAGTTTACGTAGAGTTCACGAAAATATAGGATCACTAAGTTTTTGACGCGGAAAGCGGTGGCAATGTAATATGACGATATTTAGAACGCGCAGCTAACATTGTAAGCAAAGAAATTTTCAGTGGATCGTGCACGACCACCACAACATAAAATCAGACACTGGTTCAACGTGGGATGACTTTTTTAAAAGAAGTAACCAACCTTCGGGTATATAGCGCTATTCACTGTTTACAAACAAGTCTTTTGATATTTAAATTTTACAAACCACCGAACAAAAGAACCTTTTCTTTCGACGGCCAATAAACCTCTCGTTGGCACATTAATGACAATAGGTGACGTAATGGTGAATATCGCTATATTGCAATGGATGCGTATGGAGATTGACTAGCAATAGAGTTATTTAAGTAGAGTTATGACTTAGAGTTAGAGTTAACGACGGCCAAAATCCTGAATTCAAGATTTTGGACGGCCAAAATCTCTATGGAATTCAAGATTTTGGAATGCCAAAATCTTGAATTCAGGATTTTGGCCTCCAAAATATACCGTTGTTTCTTGTTTACAAACATTGACGTCATATTTCTTTTGACATTCAAATTTGCCAGCCACTGAACAATAGCATGCATTGTTTCAACAGCCAATAAACCTTTGGTTGGCACATTAATGACAATAGGTGACGTAACGAGAAACATCTCTATTGAATTCAAGATTTTACAACTCTAACTCCACTCTATAACTCTATGAAGATAACTCTAACAATAGCTGTCCCCATGCGTATGTATTGATCACAATATTTGTGTAATATCAAAAATACGTAAAATTAAACTGATTGACAGTGTAAATATAAGATAAGATGAAATAAAATATGGCTAATCGTAGATTAAAGAGTGCGCTCCTGTTTTGGTAGTAAAGCAAAAATTGGTGCTGAGCTGTTGCGTAAACGTGAAATTGGCCTGCCGCCAGGAAGCGCGAAAGCAAATGAATTGATCGCAAAGCACGTGCATACGAGAAGGTTTTTTTCTTGTTTACAGTTATACCTGGATTTTTGAAAACCGGGTTAGCAAAGATATCGACTCATTCCACTAATTGGCAATTAAACGCAATAAAATTCGTCCAAAGGCCGATTAAAAACCTTTATCTGACGCCGGGAAGTAAGTTAATGGTCCCTAGAAGCATTCCAACATTTTAGAACATATTCTGACTCCCGGCGAAGTTTCAAACCGGTGTCATTTCAGTCTAGAAATTTTTAAGTTAAGTGAGCTGCAGCGAAAGAGTGCCTGGTTAAGGCTTACATAGCAACTAAAATAGTCAGCGAAACACTAATTTTTTCGCGATCTGATAAACAACAGAATTTCGCATGGAATAGACAACAAACTGAATGAAACATAGTGCGCAAATTGTCACCTTCTTATCTGCACAAAGACTGGCCTATGGTTCAATGCCAGTAGAGCCCGCTGAAACTAGACCTAGATCCGATGATTTTCCTGAGTCGAGAGTTGCTTTACCAAATCACACAATCACACGATTTCGCGGCACTGCTAAGACCAGCCACAATCACGCATAATCTTCTCACTGTCAACAGAAGCGAAATATCATCGATAAACTCGGAAAAACTCAGCCTATTCAGTGACAAATAAACACCTCTGGACTTTTCTCTTACACTCGTCTTATGCAAGTTCCCAGATGAAGAGTCATGTGGGACCACATCAGTCTTGTGTTGGCTCGGCTCCAAGTTCACCTGCAAGTTTGCTCTCACCGTTGGTGGGGGGGGGGGTAACCCTGCGATGGACTAGCATCCCATCCAGGGGGGAGTAGAGATACTCTCAGTCGCTTAATGCTACAGAAACCGAAATTTATTTATCAAATTTCTAACCGCTATGGAGCGCTTAGGTGTTTCGTATTTTCCGTTGTATCGTCTTCAGATGATATTACATCTATACATGTATAAACAATTTATATGTCAACTGCAACCGTTGAGTTCTAAAGAAGAAACCTTCTAAAGAGGAAAGCTCGAATCGCAAGCTTGACATTTTACTGTACCCTAGTTTACCGCAGTTTTCAGCCCAAAAAAATTTCTTCTCTTGCTCTCTTCTAACTAAAATCGACCTGGGACGATAAATTCTTTTCATCTTATCAAAGAGAACTGTACTGAGGAGAAGGCTGCCTTTCATGAGCCACTTCTGCTGAGCGGGCACTATCGTCTAATAGTCGCCTTAGGGCATTCTATTGACAGATAGTGCCCGCGCGAGATCGTACCACGTGATCAGTTTTGACCAATGACGACAAAGGAAAATTTAGTGGTGAACTATCACGCATAGAAATCGAGAGCGAATAATCTAATTGTTTTAGTATAAATCTACTAGTCGTTCAAAATTTTATCTAAATCCTCTTTAGAGACACCTCAAAAACGCCAAGAAGTGCCGTTATTTTGTTAACAAGGGCCCACTGCTACGCTTCTCACTATCTATCACAGAATAGAACGTGATTAGCGTAGCCAATCAGAGGACGTCATTTGTGATAGAACGCTAGTACATTTATACTAAAACCCGACAGAAACACGGTACATGTTTCAGTTCTATTTCTTAAGCTTACCTTTAAAGGTTGAAACAGACCAGTTTGTAATTTGTGTGGTTTTACCAGAGTGTCTTTCGGACAGTGAAGCGAAACGCGACGGCGCTGATGCCGAGTTTCCTTTTCCGTTGTTTTTCTCTTTTCTGCCTCATTTAAGAACTCTAGCTCACGAGAAAAGGCCTGAACATTGTGTTTGTTTTGGGACTAGTGGACCGAGTCTCTGTATCCATCATTGTAGCGAAATATAATATTTTTCCCCGCGCTGACAATGGCCGCTCGCTCGAAAAAGAATTCTGGCAAAGGGATTTGCTGACGCCATCAGCGAGCACTGTCGAGATTTGGAGCACGCTTACTTATACTGAATTTGATTGCGTGACTCGGCTAGCTATGTTATAAGGCTAATTCTAGCTGATTTAATCATGTTCAATGGCATATGTAGCAAAGTTCTATCAAATAGGTCTATATATGCTGTGTTAAACACACATAACTTAGATATGATTCTTCAACTTAAATATATGCCGATAGTAATGAATCCGGCCAGAATTGCCTTGAATGACTGGAAATCTTAGAAATGCTATGGTCTGAGCTACGCCTTATCTTCAAAACGAGTTCGGTGACCCCCGATTTTTTTGCGTTTTTAATCTAATCTTATCATTTTCTACCTGCAGTCAAAGTTTAAAAAAAATTCTGTTTGTGGGAAGTTTTTGGACGCGAACGTCCTTAAACCCCAACACTCAACCTCGTTCCCAGGGTCTCTCATCTTACCGCCCCCTGGGGCGAGCGCAGCGAGACCCTGTTTCGGTCTTGTCGCATGTCTCCCAGAATCTGGGAGATTACAATTAAATTATTGAAGGGACGGGCGACTTAGTTGGAATTTTGTCTATAGTAAGCCTACGGGAGTGCGGGATGTGTTGTCGCCTAAATAAACCAGGACCGGCGGTAATATTTTGCGAACGCCGAGGAAACCTTATCCATCATCTAATAGTGGAAATCCAAATTACTGTAGGTTGTGTGGTCTGGTTCAATTAGGAACGTTACATAATGTAAAAATTCTCCTCAAGAAGGCAAAAGAATAATTGCACGCGGCGGCTAAGGCTGTGTATGGAAGAGCTTTGAGTCATCTTTACCGCGGAATGAATCAAAACCAAGTCAACTATTTAGCTCTTACGAGAGGTGATTGAATAATTTTAAAGAATCAGGGCCTTGATCACCGAAAACCAAATTCACTTGGAACCCTGGAAAGGAGCGAAACGGTGAAAAAGTGTCACCGCACCGTCGGCGCCCTGAACTTAGCAGAGCACGAAGTTTATAGTGATACTATGATCAAATTTTTACCCCTTGATTTTTTAGGTGTGTCACACAGAATTCCATGAAAGAACAAAA
>JAHPZR010020644.1:0-7500 GCA_019787425.1 Platygyra sinensis | reverse complement strand
TTTTACTGATTGCAAAAATTTACTTGTGGGACTGTAGAAGAAACTAAACCTTTCCAAATATCGTTGGATTCAAGGCTAAAATTGAACTCAAGTTTGAAATAGAAACATACATTGCACGAAAAGGTAATAAAATAAAATCTTTACAATCGAAATGGGCGAATTGTACTCTGTAATTTTACCATTAGTTTAACTATTTTTGTGTATACGGGATATGTATTTTATTTTACGGCCACTTTAATGATTACTTTTTGCAATATCCTTCGCTAAATTGGTAGCAGTAAGTTATGTAAGCTGTAATAAAAAGAAAAATATATAAAAAAGTGCATTTGCCGTTCTCTATTTAATTTTCGGTCTCTCGACATTTCCTTGCTTCACGCGTGTTTCTGAGGGGTTCTTTATTCCATGTTATTAGGAAAAATGGAAATCATAAGAAGAGTGAAGCTTTTCTGACTGCGTTATAACATTTTGAGCTTATGCGCTGCGTGAAATGAACATTTTGCTGGTTTTTAAGTGAAATCAAGCTGTCACGAGTCAACGTGAAATCAATATTCTAAACTATTTAGACCTGAAGTCGACGATTTTGAGCTTACGCGCTGCGTGAAATGTACATTTTGCTGGTTAAAAGTGAAATCAACATCCTTGCTGTCAGGCGTTAACGTGAAATCAGCATTTTAACTTATTTAGACCCGAAATCGACGTTTTTGAGCTTACGCGCTACGTGAAATGAACAGTTTGCTCGTTTTCAAGTGAAATCAACATCCTTGCCGTCAGGCGTTAACGTGAAAATCAACACTTGAACTTATTTAAACCCGAAATCGACGTTTTTGAGCTTACGGGCTGTGTGAAATAAACGGTTTTAAGTGAAATCAACACCCTTGCCGTCAGGCGTCCACGTGAAATCAACATTTTAAGCTCTTTTGACCTGAAATCAACAAAATTGAGCTTACACGTTGCGTGAAATGAACTCAGTTTTCAGGCTGTAGTGAAATCAAAGTCCTTGTAGTGACGCGGTAATATGAAATCAAAATGTTAACTGTCTGTAAATGACCTGAAATCAACATTGTCTAGCTTGCGTTAACATTTCTCCTGAAATCAACACTTTTTAAGGTTACACGTTGCGAAAGGTCAATATTTTGCTGGATTTTAAGTGAAATTACCGTCTTTGCGGTCACGTGCTGACGTAATAAATAATTAAATAATGACTGTTTATTAATAACTCATTGCAGCTGTCAACTACTCCGGTTGGCAATCGTTTTTATTCCTTGATCAACACACATTAAATATTCTCTGAAAAAAATATCGAGCTAAACTCGCGTTTTTATACTTATGTTAATCTAGAAAGTTTCTGCATATATTACGGATTCCAGGACAATGCAGACTAATGAACAACACTCTAATCTATGCTGCGAAACACCTAAAAGGCGACAGAATGAATTGGATTATGTAAGAATTATGCAACAGCAGCAGTATACAATAGCTACTAAAATATAAATATACTAAAACTACATCACGTAAAAAACAGTACAAGCCACTAGATGGTGACAAACTCTCGCGTGCGCTTAGTTCTACAAAGAGGACGCGTGATACAACCAACACCAGACCTATGATTGTAATTGTGTACAAACTCCTCCTACTTGGGGAGCATAAGGTGCAAGGGGTGGTTCTCATTCCGGAGTCTATCGATATATCGATTTAGTAAATTCTCAGCTCCGACTATTGCATTTCTAGCTTTTTGATTGGCTAAAAAAACTCCGACTATGAGCCAATAGTCGGAGTTTTACGTCATATGGAAAATAGTGCGCTAAGTTTAAAATTTTTTGCTTTGTAAAATTGTGGAAATAAAAATCGGCGGCAAAACCCGGTTTGAGAATTTACTAAAACAATTATTCCATTCGCCCTTGTTGGATATGAAGTGATTATAACCAACTCGCGCTACGCGCTCGTTGGTTATTTTATCACTCCATATCCAACGTGGGCTCATGGAATAAAAATTATTGTTATATAGACCTGGCAGAGATGGGCGCGCCTCTCATATAGCGCTGTTAGATTGTGTACGTTTAATGCCTCATTGTAATTCATTAATGGAAAAATGATGCGCATAGCCCTTTTCTGAATGGACTCTATCTTATAGGATAGAAAATCTGGTATATTTTGCCACACAGGGGGCAGCGTATTCTACTGCGAGCGCGATGAACAACGGCTGTATAAACCTTTGCTAGTGAAGCTTAAGGCGCACCACATTGTTTAGGGACTTTTTCAGAGGAAAGTCTCTTGTTTCCGTTCATCATAATATTTTCTACATGATGGGTCCATTCCAGGTCATTACTCATATAGACACCTAGTAACTTAAATGCCTTGATTCTCTCAATTGATTTACCGCCAATTACATTGGGACTCACAATAAAATTATGATTGTTCATAAAATAAATTAGCATTTCCTTGCATTTAATAGGATTTAATTTCATTCTATGATCCTCAGAAAATGCGTAAATATCATTTGTAGCGAAGTTGAGTAAACTAACACTGTTCCTAGGGATTAGGGTAGTTGTATCATCAACAAAATTTGTTCTAAGATTTCATGAACGCAATAAATTATTCGTCATGATCGTAAATAAGATGACTCCCAGCATGGTTCCCTGTGGTATACACCCTTAGGAGTTTTCCGCTCAGATGTAAAGCTCTCAATCCTCACAGCCCGAGTTCTGTTACACAGGAACACAATTATCCAGTGTATTAGGACAGGGTGTACATGCATATTCCTTAGCTCCTCAACAAGAACAGTGTGGTCAATCATATCAAAACCATTAGAGTAGGCAGCAAAAAACATCCTGGCACTGCAATTCCCTGTATCCACTGCCTCATACAGCGCCTGGAGCAAATAGACTAATACATTTGTCATCGGCTTCCCCGAGGGGGGGACCCCGGGCTGATGTGGGGACTTTGCTAATTGTGCATTTCAAAGTTCTTGTATCTCCCCACCTGTGGGGGATTTTTTTCTTGCAAAGTCCCCAGTATTTGGCGAAGCGAAGCACCTAACTGGATTTGGAGATGCACTTCAGAACTTTATTTTGGTTCTTTGAACAGTTAGCAAACACTCGGGCTTTGCATTCGGATGAAAATTGAACTTTAAATGAATACTACATAAGCTGCTCGCAGTCTGGTGAAAATTTCAACTTTTCTTCCCGTCCATCACTATGAGATCTCAATCCTTCCTTGTTGGCTGTGTGTACAGATCACCGAATGACTCCTCCTTCTTCGACTCTTTTAGAGACCTGATCGCTAATATATGGTTAAGGAGGAAAAATATCATCGTTGTTGGCGACTTCAATTCTGATATGTTACACAAACCCAACAACAGTGAGTCTGAATATGGGAAGCGCCTACGAAGGATCCTATGTAGCTGTGGACTAAAAAACATCATAAATAGTCCAACTCGTGTTACTGCTAACTCAAAGTCACTTATTGACCTTGTGATAACTAACCAACCTTCAAAAACCCAAACCTCTGGGTCCATCGACTTGGGAATCTCTGATCACCGCCTAATATTCGCTGTCTTCAAAGTTGCAAGAGGTAATGCAAAACCCAAAGTCATCTCAACAAGGAACCGGAGGGTGTAATTTGCAGGTTGCAGGTTGCAGGTTGCAGGTTGCAGGTTGCAGGTTGCAGGTTGCAGGTTGCAGGTTGCAGGTTGCAGGTTGCAGGTTGCAGGTTGCAGGTTGCAGGTTGCAGGTTGCAGGTTGCAGGTTGCAGGTTGCAGGTTGCAGGTTGCAGGTTGCAGGTTGCAGGTTGCAGGTTGCAGGTGCAGGTGGCAGGTGCAGGTTGCAGGTGGCAGGTGCAGGTTGTAGGTTGTAGGTTGCAGGTTATATTAGTTTTACTTTTTGCGGAAAACATTGTTTTCCGATGTACAGTAAATGAAACAAAGTAAGCTATTATCCTTTGTATTAGTTAGCATTTTTACCAATGTGGTCAGGAAGATTATTCAATTCCAGTCAATGTTTCATCGTGTTAAGATCAAGAATAGAGGTCGACGATTAACGCTGCGAAATCACTTATGCGAACAAAGAAGTAAGTAGTTTTTCCTTGTGGATGTAACTATTTTGTAGCCTTTCATGCCGGATTTGTACAGTTCAATTTCTGTTTTCCAAAGTTTACAATAGTTTTATACATAGTCTAATTCAGTTTAGTTTTACTCCATTATTTACATCTTAGTTTTCGAACCGCTTCGCTTTGCTTTGGTACACATCGCTTGGTTAAACATCTCATTGGCTTCGCTTTAATTAACTCTGTTTACGCCAATCACCGTGGTGACTTTGTTGTAGTAAATCGTTTGAAGCGCGTAACAAAGTTCTGTTTATTAACGTGGGATTTACCAATCATCCTGTGAGTAACGTTCCACGCTCACACAAAGATAGTTCCACATAGTTCCGAAAATAGTGTTGAACTTATTGTTAAGCAAGCAGAGTTATCATCTCCCATTTGATTGTTTCATTGGTTTGCAGGTTACTAGCTATGGCCCTTAACGTGAGCTCTATTATCAAGGTTTTATACATTGTAGACATTCTTATTACTTTTAAAACAATCGATACTACTTTGATTGCCTTAGAACTTGGACTTCTTACAAATTTAACATTGAAATATTCCGCAACTAAAGATTCAAGCTCATTATATTAATTGTTGCTGTTGTCACCTTGTTGATCTCGAAAATAATTAGCTTTAAGTTATTCAAATTTTGCTGATTAACGTCACAACATCAACATAAACATTACTGGAGGGTTGATCATAAACTACTTACTACAAGACAGTCTTGCCAATAAAAAAAACGGGAATTTTAACATTTTCTGGTATCTATTATTTGTATATGTATTTATTTATTTATTTATTGATATTCATTGGAATTATCTATATTTGACCTGCAACCTGCAACCTGCAACCTGCAACCTGCAACCTGCACCTGCACCTGCAACCTGCAACCTGCAACCTGCAACCTGCAACCTGCAACCTGCAACCTGCAACCTGCAACCTGCAACCTGCAACCTGCACCTGCAACCTGCAACCTGCAAATTACACCCTCCGACAAGGAACTACAAATCGCTAGATGTAAGGCAACTCAAAAGCGATTTTGATCAGGCACCTTGGCACTTAACCGGATTATTTGATGACATTGATGACAGAGTAGATACCTGGCAATATTTGTATAATGAAATCCTACATCACCACCTACCTCTACGAAATGTCAAAATAAGAGCTAAATCTCTTCCATGGATCAACACCTCCATTAGAAAAGAATTGAATAAAAGATACAAACTCCTAAAAAAGGCAAAGTCATCAGGTGACCCCGAGACATGGAGACGGTACAAACAGAAGAGATATGAGGTAAAGAAGCTACTAAAGAGTGCAGAGGCTGCTTACTGGCAAAAACTATTTAAAGAAACTACTAACCCTAATGAATTCTGGAGATTGTCTAACCAAGTCTTGAGAAAGCACAAGATCAAAAACATTGGCCCAATCTGTGATCATAATGAGGAGATAATAACCCATGATTTGAAGAAGGCTGAGTATTTCAATGACTTTTTTGTGAATATTAGCGAAGACCTCACCAAGCAACTTGATCCTTTGGATTTATCATCCTTAACCACCTTTATTACTAGAGTCACACCTACTAAGGATAATATTGACATGAGTTGGGATCTCGTTAAAAACAAACTGATAAAAGCTGCTAACCCCAAGAAAGCCACTGGTCCTGACCATGTATCCCCCAGGGACCTTTCCCTGATTGGGGACTCTGTTATCCATAGTTTATTACCGATCTTTAGGAAGAGTGTGAGTGATGCATCTTTCCCTTCGAGTTGGAAATTATCACGCGTTAATCCCATATTCAAGAAAGGTTCATCAACTGACGTAAACAACTACAGACCTATCTCCCTCCTCAGTATCCCAGGAAAAATCCTAGAAGATGTTGTCAGTGACTCCTTGAACAACCATATGGAGACACAAGGTTTGTTGAGTCACAAGCAATGGGGATTTCGGAAAAATTATTCAACTGAAGGCCTCTTACTTCACCTAACAGAAATATGGAAGAATGCATTAGACAGGGGTCTGAAAGTTGGAGTGCTTTTCATTGACTTTCGTAAAGCATTTGATACCGTGAATCATACCATCTTGCTGGAAAAGCTAAAAGCCATTGGTATATCAGGTGACCTGTATTCCTGGCTTGATGATTATATGGCTGCACGCAAACAGTTTGTGCAATTATCAAGATATCAGTCCGGACCCAAAACCATCACATATGGAGTTCCCCAGGGTTCAATACTAGGGCCGAAATTATTTTCAATTTTTGTAAACGATCTTCCAGAATCGATATCAAGTGGTGATTTATTCATGTTTGCTGACGATACGACAATTTTTACAATCGGCGAAAACACTGACAATATCATCTTGACTCTACAATCTGTATTAGACCAGGTATACACTTGGTGTCAGTCTAACAGATTAATAGCACACGAATCTAAGTCTGAAGTCCTGATAATTTCGAAACAGAGCTTTATTGGCCCAATGCCACGTTTGACATATGGTAATAGTACTATCGAATTCAAATCATCATCTAAATGTCTTGGGTTAACAGTTGACAACAAGCTTTCATGGCAAGAGCACACCAAGAATGTTTGTAAGTCATTCGGCAAGAAAGTCGCAGTCTTAAAACGGATAAAGTTTTTACCCAAACCAATTTTAGAAACTATTTATTACAAAACAATTATTCCTAGTGTTCTGTATGGTATTGCAGTTTGGGGGTCTTGTTCCTCAGCCTTGATGGATGATATCGATCGAATTCATTTAAGAGCAACCAGAATTATTCACAATTTACCTTGTAACATTCCAAATGACGATATCATAAATGCTCCATATTGGAACTCTATTAATTTATTTTACATCAAGAGACTTTTAGTTATCACATATAATATCTATTATGGAAACTGCGTTGAACCCCTTAATGATTTAATAGTTAAACCCGTGACTACTTATAATTTTAGAAAACTGCTAAATGTTGAGATTCTTAGACCAAGAACAGAAGTGGGCAGATCCTCCTTTCAGCACAGAGCCGCTTTGGCTTGGAACCTCCTTCCTGATGACATCAAGAACTGTTCTAACTTAGCTACTTTCAAGAGGAAACTTAAGGAAAATAAGAATATTCTGAAATCTATTAGTTTTACTAAAGCTTCCTGCAGTATTTCCAATAAATCCTTAGATTTTAAATATTTTTAATATTAGTTAAGTAGAATTTTTGTCATTAATATTCTCCTCTATTCTTGCATTCCAATATTTTGAAAATTAGTCATAATTTATTGTCATTAATATTTATTTAACTATTATTATTTATTTATATATAGTTAATTAATTTATGTATTACTTAGATAGTGCAGGTCCACATCAGGACTTTTGTCTTGCCCATTTTTATAACCTGCTTCATCAAATAAATTATGTATGTATGTATGTATGTATGTA
>JAHPZR010020642.1:0-10000 GCA_019787425.1 Platygyra sinensis | reverse complement strand
AACTTTGATTATCAAAATGTAAACTATCTTTGCTCGCGCCATCACTACGTCAACAGCGCGCGCTAGTTCTGTCTCCATCGAGTTATATATACAAACACGATTTTTAACCAATCAGCGCGCGTGCTTTCTTAGGACTGTTTTCTAAACCCCTTTACAGCACTATAAACCCCTATACAGAACTATACACTCCTATACAGCACTATACACCTTTATACGGTACTATACACTCCTATCCAGTACGATACACCCATATACAACACTATACACCTCTATACAGCACCAGGAGCCCATTACCCGGAGCTTCCATCTTCCATACAGACCCTCTGAGTCAACCCTTTCCCGTATCTTTTTATTTTTAGAATCCTCTCCCACTGAGGCTTTCGCGGGTTTCTTTTAAAACAGCCAATCATAAGAGAGCTGTGGTCTTCTATTGTTATAAGTCACAGGAATGTCACACGAAAGCTTTTCAATAATGGCGGAAAGCGAGGAAAGTTAATCCAAAGAAAGTTCTGATATTTATGAGCCAACTTCCACAGAAAACAGCAAGTCTTTCCGAACGCCGAATAGCGGCATATACAACACGCAAAACAGTCAACAGACTTGCGCGTAAACAGCTACATTTGAATTTATGTAGTGTCAGAACGACCAAACGGAGGAATAAACCTTACTTGAGAAACAAAAGCTCTATTAGATAGCTGCAAGAAACATAAGAACTGCTCTAGACAAACGTGAAGCTTTCTAGAAGTAAAGCTAAGGCGTCTGAGAAGAAAAACGCACGAGGACAGATATGTCATCCGTGACAGTCAATATACTGTACTTGCGAACAGTTCTAATCAAACAGCCGCCCTCAGCGTCACAATATAGAATACAAATAAGCAACACGTTCACGGAAAATCTCAAATTTAGTTCCGCGAAGACAAATACAAGTTTAGAGACTAAAAACATATCTTGCAATCTATAGAATTGAGCCTAAACAATGCTTAAACACATGGCAAATTACAGACGTTCGAGGCGACATGCCGATAACAGCGGAAATCACGCAGACCTATGACCTCTAAAAATCTCAGCTACAACACGGGCTAACGGCTCAACTTTACTTAAAATTTCTCCTTATAACTCACCATTAAGTGTCCCCCATAAACACGAGTGAAGCAAAAAGAAAGATTAAGCTACCGAGCAGAGAACTGCTAATGTACAAATGTCAAGAACCGCAGGAGTCGTTTACGGCTTGTCAACCCCATTTTACAACAATACCCCAATGTATGTTTGTAGATTAGGCATGCAAACTCCAGTCGCCGTTAACACGGACGTCTAAGCGAACAGAATGGAATGGTCCTGTTTGGTGATCGCAGTTTTGTTTATCCGAAAGTTACAACACAAGCACACGATCAGGAAACTGAGAAGCTGCCTCGAAGTCTTCGAGTGGACAAGGCGACAAGGCTTCAATGCGAAGTGAAATATAAAATGTCGACACTTAAGGAGGCTCGAAAGAGTTTTTAGCTGCACGCGCGCGCGCAATCTACACACGCCATAACTAAGATGCACGCGTCAGCTGAACCAGTATTAAAATCAGCACACCGGAAGTTAATGCTGCGTAAAATCGCGCGAACCGGAAATAAAATCTGCAGAAAACATTTGTTTTTAACTCGAAAGTTCGCTCGGTGACCTATCTTGATTTTTTGCATGCACGCACCATTCGCAATGGCACTTCAGATATAAAAGTTTCAGGGAAAATTATCTAGTGGAATTTTCTGTAAGCCATAAAACGCGTTTTCTTTAAATACATTTAATTCTACTAGATAGAATTTTTTCATACTGTCTGAAAAGTTAAAGAATTTAGGGAACTTTCCAACAAAGAAATAAAAATGGTAGGTCACCGAATTAGTTTCTCAGATAATTTACAAAAACTGAAATTTAGAGGACGCTTTTGTGGACCTCGTGCGTTGCCATGGTAACTGATATGACGTCACAAGTACCCTTAAAGTATAGCCCAACAATAGAGTTGCAAGGAGACATATAGTTTGCCCACACCATTAAACATCCTTCTTTGTAATCTTCCATCGTTTCACAAGCAATATAGCAACGAAAAACCCTTTCGAGCCTCCTTAAAGCGGTAGCTCAGTGAAAGTTCCTTATGCCAGATTTCGAGTTGATCCAAGTCTTCAGATTATTTGGTTCTATTCTGCTGCTTCTCCGGGAGTTTTCTTCGCTGTACTAATGATATCATTCACGCTTGACGTTTCGTGATCTTTTTTTTTATCGTCAAGACCGCTAACACTATCGTCAGGCATCGCCTAGATCTTCACGACCAAAATCCATAGGTTTCCTTGCTTTTGTCAGGACAGCTCCATGTACGATAATGGACGACGCTTGCTAGCAAATCCTTCGACTTGCACCTTCATTGGACTTAATGATGTCCTCCGGCAGACTTCCTTTAGACAGCAGTTATAGAAAGCTAATTGAACAACGCCGCCTCCGAGATACCGCGCGAACTAATATTCAGCCGAGTGTAGCCTGGGTAAAACTTAACGCCGATTGGATAAGGGGCAAAGGGGGCGGGGTGGGTTGGGCTAAATAAAAAAAAAAAAAGATAACATTTCAAGCTAGGTCAGCTCTACAGGCTTCTGCCATTAAGGAATCCCCCCCCCCCCCCTCCCTTTTCTGGATGTAAAAAAAAAAAAAACACCAATTACCTAAATTGAGGTGTTCAAATCTGCGGGTACGTTTTTGGAAATACAGACAGAATTATTACAGACGAATAAGTTACGTCACATTTCTGTTCATTAATTATCACGCACAATATCTAAAAGTAAGCTGCTAAACGGCACCAAAACCAGCTCTAGGCGCGCACTGATTTCAAATAACTCAGTGTCACTTGTATTAAAGAGAGAATTGTGGGTAGGGACAAAAACATAGGGGCGGGTCGGGGCGGGTGTTGAAGGGGGGGGGGGGAGTAATTATGCCTACATCCACTTGAAAACAAATCCCTAACCAGAAAGCAAGCTAAAAAAAAAAGAAAAAAACAAAACGGCATGAGCCGTGAACAACACAGTAAACATGCTAATAATAGACAGGGAAGTTGCGGAAAGTTACACAAAAAGTTTAGGTTTGCCGACCCGGTTTTCATAACTTCAGGTATATATAAATGTATATTTTTTCATAAGTGTCGGGCCACCCAGTCCTACCAGCAAAATACCGCATCGATTGAAGGTTTTAGCTTTCAAAACTTGCCCAGATCGTGTCAGTAGGTCCTGGAATTCGTCCACAGAAAGGCCAGAGAGACAACTTCACTCGTGAACCGCCATGTTTACAACAGAGCATTCTAGGGGTCCCACGGTCTGCATGAAACCATCTCTTACCTCTGTCTGAGAGAATACCCGACACGCACAGTTCTTACGATACGTTTATGCCTCTAAAATTAACTGAAATGTCAATTGCTTGTTTAAAAAAAAAAACAAACAAAACAAAAACAAAAAACCCAGCATGTTAATTATTTTTTTTTGGTAGCCTAGGTATCGGAGAGCCAGAACATTTACGCATGCGTTGACGGAATGTTTGAACAAAAGAGAAAAAAGCAGTACCTCCAGACACCGTAGCTGGAGCGTCGTACCAAACGAATCATCCCGGGATTTCGACCCGTGCGATCGCTTTTGGACGCAGTTGGCTCTTCGCTGCTTTCTGCTACCGACCTCGCCTCCTCGGGTGCGGCATTGAGGGAGAGATATGTCGGCCCTAAACCATATGTGACAAATCCCACGCCTACTCACAGCTCCAAACCGCCCTTGTCAATTGAACGTAAGAATTACATGGCTTATATATTAGAGAGAAAAGTCATTTTATCTGACATATGGTAAGCACTGGAGTCGCAGATTACAGTGTGCGCACGCGCCCTACTGAAAGTAACATACATACAGGCATAAGCTTTATTTCATCTCGAATTTCCGAATAACTAGTGGAGCTAATATCTTCGAGACAACATTTACAGCTAAAATACATAGTATATACAGATAACTACTAAATACATAATTTTTAAAGATATATTCATTAAAAAGGAAAGCCGCTGTACAATATGAGGCCCTGGATTCTCTTTTAAAACCAGTAAACTCATATTTTGCATAAATCCAGACTCAGACTACGTTAACAGCATATGTCATGTGAAGGTAAAATCACTTCAGAAGAATGTGCTTTGCTTTTCGAATGTTTCCAAAATAACAAAACTCCTGGGAGCGATGGAATTCCCATTGAATTCTATAAAAGATTTTGGCCACTAATTAGTGAATCTTTTATTCAATGTGCAAACGAATGCTTCGAAAAAGGTGAAATGTCACGCTGGCAAAAACAAGCAGTCATAACACTTATCGAAAAGAAAGAAAGGACCGCTCTTTTTTGGATAACTGGCGACCAATCTCCCTTGTAAATGTGGACGCAAACATTATGTCTCAAGCTATAGCCACTAGAATAAAAAATGTCCTGCCTAACATTATCCATCACAATCAAACTGGTTTTATGGAAGATCGCTATATCGGTGAAACAGTACGTTCAATTTTCGACATAATGGACTTTACAGCCAAACAGGACATCCCCGGTTTATTGATCTTCATTGATTTCCGGAAGGCCTTTGATAGTTTGGAGCGTAATTTTCTCCAAAGATGTTTAGAATCATTTAATTTTGGTCCCAATTTTATTCGTTGGCTAATGACTTTTTATAAAAATATACAAAGCTGCATTATTAACAATGGCATCACCTCTAACTACTTCACAATTGAACGAGGAGTTAGACAAGGAGATCCTCTTTCCCCATATCTCTTTGTCGTGGCCGTTGAAACCTTGGCTATTGCAATTAGACAAAATTCAATGATAAAAGGCATCACTATTGACAACAAAGAAACAAAGTTACTCCAATACGCAGATGACACGACGGCAGTTCTCTCGGATATTAACTCAGCTCGAACTCTTTTCAGACTGCTCGATGATTTCAAGAATGCCTGGCACAGAGTATTTTGGCGAAACCGCACTTAAACAAGGCATCACATATCGGCCTGTCAACACCATGCGCTAATCACACAATCACACACTTTCGCTGCACTGGTTCAGGCTTACATAGGAACCTAAATAGTCATCAAAACCACACTTTTTCCGCGGCTCGATAAACAACAGGATTTCGCGTGGAATTGGTTTCTACATTTCAGCATAAAAGACGCCGTTACGTGACATTTCAGCCCAATATCTGTCTTCATCTTTTTTTCGGCTCGTGCGCGGGCGGAATTCAACAAATCCTGCAATCTGATTGGTTCCTGGAGCGGGCGGAATTCTCTCATACGGACCGAGGAGGCGAGGTCGGTAGCAGAAAGCAGCGAAGAGCCAACTGCGTCCAAAAGCGATCGCACGGGCCGAAATCCCGGGATGATTCGTTTGGTACGACGCTCCAGCTACGGTGTCTGGAGGTACTGCTTTTTCTCTTTTGTTCAAACATTCCGTCAACGCATGCGTAAATGTTCTGGCTCTCCGATACCTAGGCTACCAAAAAAAAATAATTAACATGCTGGGTTTTTTGTTTTTGTTTTGTTGTTTTTTTTTTTTAAACAAGCAATTGACATTTCAGTTGATTTTAGAGGCATAAACGTAACGTAAGAACTGTGCGTGTCTGGTATTCTCTCAGACAGAGGTAAGAGATGGTTCCATGCAGACCGTGGGACGCCTAGAATGCTCTGTTGTAAACATGGCGGTTCACGAGTGAAGTTGTCTCTCTGGCCTTTCTGTGGACGAATTCCAGGACCTACTGACACGATCTGGGCAAGTTTTGAAAGCTAAAACCTTCAATCGATGCGGTATTTTGCTGGTAGGACTGGGTGGCCCGACACTTATGAAAAAATATACATTTATATATACCTGAAGTTATGAAAACCGGGTCGGCAAACCTAAACTTTTTGTGTAACTTTCCGCAACTTCCCTGTCTATTATTAGCATGTTTACTGTGTTGTTCACGGCTCATGCCGTTTTGTTTTTTCTTTTTTTTTAGCTTGCTTTCTGGTTAGGGATTTGTTTTCAAGTGGATGTAGGCATAATTACTCCCCCCCCCCCCCTTCAACACCCGCCCCGACCCGCCCCTATGTTTTTGTCCCTACCCACAATTCTCTCTTTAATACAAGTGACACTGAGTTATTTGAAATCAGTGCGCGCCTAGAGCTGGTTTTGGTGCCGTTTAGCAGCTTACTTTTAGATATTGTGCGTGATAATTAATGAACAGAAATGTGACGTAACTTATTCGTCTGTAATAATTCTGTCTGTATTTCCAAAAACGTACCCGCAGATTTGAACACCTCAATTTAGGTAATTGGTGTTTTTTTTTTTTTTACATCCAGAAAAGGGAGGGGGGGGGGGGGATTCCTTAATGGCAGAAGCCTGTAGAGCTGACCTAGCTTGAAATGTTATCTATTTTTTTTTTTATTTAGCCCAACCCACCCCGCCCCCTTTGCCCCTTATCCAATCGGCGTTAAGTTTTACCCAGGCTACACTCGGCTGAATATTAGTTCGCGCGGTATCTCGGAGGCGGCGTTGTTCAATTAGCTTTCTATAACTGCTGTCTAAAGGAAGTCTGCCGGAGGACATCATTAAGTCCAATGAAGGTGCAAGTCGAAGGATTTGCTAGCAAGCGTCGTCCATTATCGTACATGGAGCTGTCCTGACAAAAGCAAGGAAACCTATGGATTTTGGTCGTGAAGATCTAGGCGATGCCTGACGATAGTGTTAGCGGTCTTGACGATAAAAAAAAAGATCACGAAACGTCAAGCGTGAATGATATCATTAGTACAGCGAAGAAAACTCCCGGAGAAGCAGCAGAATAGAACCAAATAATCTGAAGACTTGGATCAACTCGAAATCTGGCATAAGGAACTTTCACTGAGCTACCGCTTTAAGGAGGCTCGAAAGGGTTTTTCGTTGCTATATTGCTTGTGAAACGATGGAAGATTACAAAGAAGGATGTTTAATGGTGTGGGCAAACTATATGTCTCCTTGCAACTCTATTGTTGGGCTATACTTTAAGGGTACTTGTGACGTCATATCAGTTACCATGGCAACGCACGAGGTCCACAAAAGCGTCCTCTAAATTTCAGTTTTTGTAAATTATCTGAGAAACTAATTCGGTGACCTACCATTTTTATTTCTTTGTTGGAAAGTTCCCTAAATTCTTTAACTTTTCAGACAGTATGAAAAAATTCTATCTAGTAGAATTAAATGTATTTAAAGAAAACGCGTTTTATGGCTTACAGAAAATTCCACTAGATAATTTTCCCTGAAACTTTTATATCTGAAGTGCCATTGCGAATGGTGCGTGCATGCAAAAAATCAAGATAGGTCACCGAGCGAACTTTCGAGTTAAAAACAAATGTTTTCTGCAGATTTTATTTCCGGTTCGCGCGATTTTACGCAGCATTAACTTCCGGTGTGCTGATTTTAATACTGGTTCAGCTGACGCGTGCATCTTAGTTATGGCGTGTGTAGATTGCGCGCGCGCGTGCAGCTAAAAACTCTTTCGAGCCTCCTTAAGTGTCGACATTTTATATTTCACTTCGCATTGAAGCCTTGTCGCCTTGTCCACTCGAAGACTTCGAGGCAGCTTCTCAGTTTCCTGATCGTGTGCTTGTGTTGTAACTTTCGGATAAACAAAACTGCGATCACCAAACAGGACCATTCCATTCTGTTCGCTTAGACGTCCGTGTTAACGGCGACTGGAGTTTGCATGCCTAATCTACAAACATACATTGGGGTATTGTTGTAAAATGGGGTTGACAAGCCGTAAACGACTCCTGCGGTTCTTGACATTTGTACATTAGCAGTTCTCTGCTCGGTAGCTTAATCTTTCTTTTTGCTTCACTCGTGTTTATGGGGGACACTTAATGGTGAGTTATAAGGAGAAATTTTAAGTAAAGTTGAGCCGTTAGCCCGTGTTGTAGCTGAGATTTTTAGAGGTCATAGGTCTGCGTGATTTCCGCTGTTATCGGCATGTCGCCTCGAACGTCTGTAATTTGCCATGTGTTTAAGCATTGTTTAGGCTCAATTCTATAGATTGCAAGATATGTTTTTAGTCTCTAAACTTGTATTTGTCTTCGCGGAACTAAATTTGAGATTTTCCGTGAACGTGTTGCTTATTTGTATTCTATATTGTGACGCTGAGGGCGGCTGTTTGATTAGAACTGTTCGCAAGTACAGTATATTGACTGTCACGGATGACATATCTGTCCTCGTGCGTTTTTCTTCTCAGACGCCTTAGCTTTACTTCTAGAAAGCTTCACGTTTGTCTAGAGCAGTTCTTATGTTTCTTGCAGCTATCTAATAGAGCTTTTGTTTCTCAAGTAAGGTTTATTCCTCCGTTTGGTCGTTCTGACACTACATAAATTCAAATGTAGCTGTTTACGCGCAAGTCTGTTGACTGTTTTGCGTGTTGTATATGCCGCTATTCGGCGTTCGGAAAGACTTGCTGTTTTCTGTGGAAGTTGGCTCATAAATATCAGAACTTTCTTTGGATTAACTTTCCTCGCTTTCCGCCATTATTGAAAAGCTTTCGTGTGACATTCCTGTGACTTATAACAATAGAAGACCACAGCTCTCTTATGATTGGCTGTTTTAAAAGAAACCCGCGAAAGCCTCAGTGGGAGAGGATTCTAAAAATAAAAAGATACGGGAAAGGGTTGACTCAGAGGGTCTGTATGGAAGATGGAAGCTCCGGGTAATGGGCTCCTGGTGCTGTATAGAGGTGTATAGTGTTGTATATGGGTGTATCGTACTGGATAGGAGTGTATAGTACCGTATAAAGGTGTATAGTGCTGTATAGGAGTGTATAGTTCTGTATAGGGGTTTATAGTGCTGTAAAGGGGTTTAGAAAACAGTCCTAAGAAAGCACGCGCGCTGATTGGTTAAAAATCGTGTTTGTATATATAACTCGATGGAGACAGAACTAGCGCGCGCTGTTGACGTAGTGATGGCGCGAGCAAAGATAGTTTACATTTTGATAATCAAAGTTAACAAGTTGTTTTCCTTTTTCTCGTCGTGGTGTTTTCTAAAAGAAATAGAAAACATGTACTCCGTGTTTCTATCGAATTATACAAACACTCGTGAAAGTTTGGGAGAACTCGAAAATGCTGTAGAAACACTCGCCTGCGGCTCGTGTTCCCAAAGCATTTCTCGTTCTCCCAAACTTCCACTCGTGTTTGTATAACTCGATAGAAACACGGTACACGTTTTCTATTTCTTAAGTATAGTACTGTATAGGAGTGTATAGTGCTGTATAGGAGTGTATAGTGCTGTATAGGGGTGTATAGTGCTGTATAGGGGTGTATAGTGCTTTATAGGGGTGTATAGTGCTGTATAAGGGTGTGTAGTGCTGTACAGGGGTGTATAGTGCTGTATAAGGGTGTCATGACTGTATAGAGGCGTATAGTGCTGTATAGGAGCATATAGCGCTCTAGAGGGGTGTACAGTGCTGTATAGGGGCGAATAGTGCTGTATATGGGCCAATAGTGCTGTATATGGGCGTATAGGGATGTACATGTATAGTGCTGCATAGAGATGTATAATTCTGTATTGGGATGTATAGCGCTGTATTGGGATTTATAGTGCTTTATAGGGGTGTATAGTGCTGTATAGTACTGTATAGGGTGTATAGTGCTGTATAACGGTGTATAGTACCTTATAGGTGTATATTGTTCCTTATAAGGATATATAGTGCTGTATAGGGGTATATAGTACTGTATGGAGTTTTTAGTGTTGTATAGGCGTGTGTAGTGCTGTTTAGGGCTGTATAGGGGTGTATAGTACTGTATAGGTGTATACTTAACAATTATCCTGCGAAATCGCGCGGAATATCGTCTGATACTTAGCCGACAAGACCGTAGGCCGAGTCGGCTAAAATCGGACGATATTACGCGAGATTGAGCAAGATAATTGTTTTATTATTCAGCAAATTGATAACAAAATTGATTTCCAAGCTCGTAACACTTTT
>JAHPZR010020640.1:0-17389 GCA_019787425.1 Platygyra sinensis | reverse complement strand
CAAATGATACTCAAAAAAAAAACTCTCAAAAAAATGGAGAGGCCTAGCAGACAACAAAACTGGGTTTCGTCCCAGCCTAGCCTTTTTATTTCCACAACCTACTTTTCTGTCTCTGCGTTTCACTATTCTACGGGAATGCCATCCTGCATTACAAATATACTGCGTGTTGTCATTTGGGACGCGGAGTTGGACGTTGTGAACTGGAAACTGCGTTGGCCAACTCTTTGAATGTTTTTGGCAAACACGAAGTGTTGCAAACTCTAAAAATTTTACCTTGATGAAGTTCCGCTTTAGACAGATGCACGTTGCTCGACTTCGTGATCAGAGTGGTAGACCTCAACGCTTTGTTTTTGTCGATTGGCCAGTTATTGATATATTGTTATTTTTCAGACCTTATGTAACAGATTTTGAAAATAGTTTAGCCATTCACTACTTGCACATATACCCATTAATGCACCAGTTCGTAACACCTCGTCCCAAATAATTTTGCATTACTTCATTGTTTTTCAAACTACTCCTGGGACATGGGCCCCACAACAACGTTCCCAAGAGTAAGTCATCTAAACAACAAATGCCTATGCAAATTCTTGGAGGGTAAAAGTGAAGGTGTATTATGATGGATGTGTGCCAAGGTAGAGAATAAAAGCCCCTCCCACTTTACCATGTGGTATGATCAAACAAGTGACAAGGCTTTAGCTGCAGCCAGGGTGATTGGCCATGGGGAACCAGCACTTTTTGTATTCTCGCTAATGTTCCGTTAGACTTTTGTTTCGGGTTCGGTTTGGTTGTACTCAGGCCTTAGAACTTCTAGTTAGATGCTGACGTCAGGATAAAGAAAAATGCTTTTCTGTAACGAAGGAAGAATCGAGATTAACTGGACACAACAACAACCACCCCCAATGAAGCTTTATTTGGCATGGTCACTAAAAAGACGGTAACTGTAACAGCATTGTTCCCCCCCAAGCATTTAACAGTGACACAAAAAAAAGCGTACCAATACAAATAGCAAATACCCTAAGCTTTCGATAGCATAAGTGTCTCGCATTTCTAAACCAGATGACAGTGTTGTACTAATTGCTGTTAAAATAATAATCAGTAGAGTTCATTAGTTGGAAATTAAAGTGTGAAATTGGTAATGTGCTTGATAATTAGGGATTCTATTATCTATTTTATTAAAAAGTCGTCTCTATATTGATGAATATTTTGGGCAATTCAAACGGAAAGTGAATCTAATCTTCAATACTTGAGACCCACAAAACAGGACAAATGTCATAAAACTGCCCTGTTCGATATTAAGTTATGATTACTTATTCTCGGTTTCACAAGTATTTTTCTATCAATAAGATAAATCGATAAATAAGATAAATCGTGGTGTATAGCTGTCTTTAAAAACATTATAAAATTCAAGTTTTTGTGAATTGCAAAGGGAGTGTTTCCAGTGGGCAATATATTTCTTCTGAATGTGATCTAAAAAACGCATGATCTTAGTATCATCTAACTTGCCATGATTAATGTTAAAAGGAGAATTGCAATAATTGAGCATCTCTATAAGATATGTATAAAAACTAGTTTCACCATTACGATGAAGGTCAATGGACATCACAAATGATTGTATGACTAAAGAGCTTTGTTCCTTACTTTGAAGATAGCTAATGTACTTAAAAATTCTTGTATATCAAAGAAGAGGATGTCAGCCAACTTCAGTCCGACACGCAATATTAGAAGAGTAACCTTGTTATTCACTTGCAAATGACGTTTACCAAACTCTAAGTGACCTTTTTCAATCGGTGAAGTGTCCCAATACTTGAAGTCTGAATTTGTAAAGAGACCCAGACTTCGCTATTATAAAGCAGAATAGGTGAGATCATTGTGTCAAAAATTTTGCAAGCAAGAGATGGTTTAACTTGCTGAAGTCGACGTGTCGCTAAGCTAAACAGAGCATGAAACAGCCTTTTCTCTTAAGTGTTTCGAGTGACAGAGTGAAGTTCTCAGTTGAAGAAATTTGAGTGCCCAGGTTAGTATAATTTTGGACAATGTCAATCTTTTCGTTGCCTATATACAAATTACAGTCATATTTTTTCGCTCGACGTTGAAAATTCATAACTTTGGTTTCTTTTGGATTATTAAATGTTTAACTGATCCACGATCTGCAGTACTGGGCCAAAGCACCGAGACAGTTTTGCAGTCCTGCCTTAGACCGTGATAGTATAATCAAATCATCTGCATATAACTGAAGAGAGCTTAATTGGTACCACTTGGTAAACCAAAAGGATCCGATAAAATGTTTTCAAAAGAATAAGGTAAATCATTAATGTATAGGTTAAAGAGGGGTGGGCTCAAAAATGCAACCTTGGTGAACACCTGTTGCATACTGGAAAGCTTGTGTCTAAGAATCTCCAGTTCTCATGGAACCAGTAGAATTGTAGAAGAGGTTTTTGATTAAGTCATAAAAAAAATCCTCCAATAGTTATTTGTAGCAATTTATAGAGAAGCCCGTCATGCCAAACTGAGTCGAAAGCTTTCCTAAAGTCGACAAAGCAGGCGTATACTCTTTCTTGGTGACAATGGACATATTTATCTATCAATGTACCTACTGTGAGAACATGGTCTGCCGTTCGTTTGTTTGGTAAACGGCCGATTTTGAGAATTGTGAGTTGACATGTTAGTCTTTGGTTTAAAATTGAACAAAATAATTTTCCTAAACAACTAGAGACACAAATTCCGCAGTAATTTGTTGGACCATTTCTTCCGCCAGACTTAAATATTGGTGTAATGAGGCCACTGCACCACATTAGAGGCATCGAACCCCCATTAAGAACATTGTTAAAAAGTTTACGATGAACTGGCAGAATTTCATTAAAACTAGCTTTAATCATTTCGTTTCGTATTTTGTCTGAATACGGAGATTTGTTATTTTTCAATGTTTTAACTGCTGTTCGTATTTCAAGTTCGGTGATTGGGTAGTCCAAGGGGGCGTGGTTGCATCTTGCTGTCTTGCTGTTTTGCTGTTTTTATAATTCATTGACTACGTTTTGCTGATCAGGATTAAAGAGGTCATTGGAATGAAGGGACTGAAAGTGTCTTAGCCAGTTTTCTTCTGAAATTCTTGGAGTAACCTTTTGTTTCACTGAGTCATCCATTGATTTTAGACAGTTCCAGAAGTGTTCAAGTGAATTAAGAAAGAAGTCTCGCTATATTTTAGAGGGGGTGGTTAATTCAAAATATATTTAAGCTATTGCTGATAAACTTGTGGAGAATGAAGTATTTGAAAGAAGCTTTTTATTTTTGGTTATAAGAACTTTGTTCCTTGGTCACGTGACTTGCCACGCCTAATTGTTTATATAAATTTGAAACCAAATTTACAATAGTTTGCAGTTGTAATCCTTGACTAATTTTGTTTTATGTCAGCGGCTGTAACCACCAAGCTTAGAGAATTAAACGGGGTTTGAAAGATTTATTTCTTTTGTTTCAATTACAACGAATATCCATTGGAGAGGGACTGGGACAAGGCAAATATTGTGAAAAAGTCACAAAAGAATAAAACATTTTCAGAATCCTCGTTTAGAACGACATATAACCAGGCAACGTAAAGGTTTTGAACGAAAAACGGGAGTTTTCTAGTACGTTCACATCTTGTAAATTAAATGATCATATTTCTTTCAATTTAGGGCGTGGTCAGTCACGTGACCACTTGAGCCGAATAAATTGTCAGAAAAAGAATAATTTTATATAAAAATAAACAATTAGTAGCCAGGATTTTAAGAAAAAAAACTAAATTTAGAAAAAATGTCCAAAACATCACACATAAGTAAGACCCATGCCTAAGGACGGTGCCTACTAAATACAAAGGTTTTTGCGCCAGGTTAGGACCACGCGGAAAAAGTAGATCTTTGCAAGAGCTATTGGAATCCACAAAGAAAAATAGGGGTAGCCACGCATTTTTTCGAGATAATTAGCCTTGAATCTCAACAAAAATGCTGACATCAGCATTTTTTTAAAAAAAGAGGGAAAGGATATTTTCTCGCAGATTTCCTTAGAATTCACTCTTACATACAGAAAGGCAAACACAGTTTAAAAGATCTTTAAACTGCATGACAAATGGTACCATTAAAATCATTTTTGGTACGATTTTAATAACAAAATAGTTGCAAAAGCGCAATTAGCGTCTCTATTAGCCTTCCTCTGGCTTAGCTAAAACACAGTCGAAATACCTTTTGCTCACAACCAGAAACTAATCACATGTTGAATAGGCTTGCCACTTTCGTTTCGCAACATAAAATGTAGGGGTAACCACGCGTTTTTTAAAGTTATTGATCTTTATTGAGAACTTTTACGGCGCCCATTCCATTTTTACTTGTCACCTCTCCAGTAAGTAAGAAATTTGCGTTTTTGCGCGCGCACTACGCCCTTTGCAGGTACATGTTTGCAGTTGGATTTCAGTGTAAATTTGGAAAGATAACAGCTAGGCTTTCACCTGGAAGAAGTTAATATTTATTGGTTAGCGATATGCTGCTATTCTGGTGCCACTGGTTCAAGTACAGGTTCATTAAAATTGATTTGGTCGAAGTAGAAAAATTTTGCTTTAATTTTAGTCGTGCACTTGGTGGCGTAGTTGATTGCGTCAATGTCAATCCCAGCGCGCGCGCGCTTAAACCATGGCTTGCGTCATGCGCAGAACGTGTGCGCACTAACAAAAGTAGGCACCGTCCTTACTTCAGCTGAGTGTTTCTTATCAGAGTTGAGCGTGGTATCCTCCAGTTCAGAATCTTATTATTATAGTATTCATTTCTTTTATTATTCAGTACGGTGTTTTATACTGTTTCAAAACTGCGTGGCATTCTTCACGGAGGGTGGCATTTAAGGACGTTCGCGCCCAAAAACTTCCCACGTGCAGATTTTTTTGAAACTTTGACTGCAGGTAGAAAATGATAACATTAGATGAAAAACGTAAAAAAAAAATCGAGGGTCACCGAACTCGTTTGGAAGATCATAGCATTTCTAGGATTTCCAGCCACTGAGGCGATTCTGGCCGGATTCATTACTATCGGCATATAATTAAGTTGAAGAATCATATCTAAGTTATGTGTGTATAACACAGCATATATAGGCCTATTTGATATATCTTTGCTACATATACCATTAAATCAGCTAGAATTAGCCTTAAAAAAGTACAACTTCTGAGTTACGCACACCTGTATCCATGTACCAATTCGACCCCATTTGAATAGTATATGAGAAATAATTAAAACTTCCCACGTACAGACTTTTTTTGTTTTTTAGTATCATGGAAAGAATCAGAAAAGGAAGTGATCTGCAGAAAAAAAAGTGGGGGTCACCGAGCATCCAACAAAAATATTCGCACAAAAAGTTAACGCAAAGGTCATCAGCTCTATATTTTGTTGAGTTTTCGAGTCGGTGCGCGCGCTTGAAAATGACGTGGCACGCGCGTGACCAATGAAAAGCGTGCGCACTAGAGATGCGCAGTAGCAATGGGCGCGAACGTCCTTAAAGGGGCCCTGTGTTTCTGGTTAGCCAACTTCCTTAATTAATGTCTTTTAAAACGGCATTCCCATGTCTTTTAACAAATTTTATCTTTGTAGTTGCGATGAGAATGTGTTCTACTTTTTCAAGAGAGGTGTTAGCATTCGTGGTTGGTTCGTTTCCGTTCAGAAACTCCCGGATTAGTATTTTTGTGCTCGAGGACCTTAGCGCATCTTTGAATTTTTGTGTAGAATCATTTTCCCAGCAAAATTGTCTTGGTAAGCGTTTTAAAGTATCATTTGCATGCGCTACATTCTTATTACAGATAGATGTCTCAATGTTCATCCAAGTTATAATTGGACTGTGATCTGAAAAAAATGACGGCTCTTTAAAAACAAAATGTGCGACGATTGAAAAACATAGGCACGCAAGGCGTGCAAGAGTTATTTTTTGTGAACTGAAAGGTTTCAGAGATAACAGAATTCTGAATCGATGACATGTAAAATGTTTTACTAAACAAACTACAGTAACCTGACACATCTCCAAATTACTATAGATATCATCTTATTTTCTAACATGCAATTTGATTCGTTCTTTGTTACAACCCGCACTATGATTGGTGTGACATGCGCACATGTATAACTCCCCATCACTCACCGATCTCATAGCCCTTTCAACCCCAAGAGGAATTTTTGCTCAAAAATACTCAAGCCGTTAAGAGAACTTTTCGCATTTTATACGAGTCGTAAGTTTACCCTTTTTACAAAACAACACTACTTCACCGAAAATAGAAAGAAAGAGAAAAAAAGCTTTCTGATACATTGAAAGTCTGATTTTGCACTTTAAGTTGACGCCAGCCAGTCTTACAAAAATATCGAACTGAAATGAATGTCATCAAATAAAGCTATAAACTGCAACTGCAGAGACGTAAAAACAGTTTAGAAATGAAAGCTTCTTTTTTGTTTAATATCCTGGAAACAAAAGCTGACAATTTGTAAGCTCCCATTGTATCTATTCCCATAGCAAAAATAGAAGTGTCAAGTTACCATTTATAACTAAAAATAGCAAACATCTCATGCGAACTATTTTCTCCGACACGAAAAACAAAAGTGTCAAGTTACCATTTGTAACTAAAAATAGCAAGCATCTCGTGGGAACAGGTGCTGACGATTGGTTAGCTCTAATTGAATTTTCTCCCTTGTGAAAAACAGAAGTGTCAAATTACTGTTTGTAACTAAAAAATAAAAATATCTGTCTATATTTGCATGCAACAAGAACAAAACAATCGTTACCTGTACCTATTGTAAACGTTCGAACTCTTTCGAATCAAAATAGTCTTGTCTCCCCTAAAACATTTCCTAAGAACTAGAAGCAACGATGCGTGACGTCTAATTGAATTTACTCCTTGTGAAAAACAAAAATATCAAGTTACCTTTGTAACTAAAAATAACATCTCGTTCATTTCCATACAACTAGCTCACGCACTGTTTCAAACCTCAAGGCTCATCTCGTCCATAGCTAAAATCCTCAACCTAACCCACCGAATTTGCCGAAGTAAACCCAATATATGAATACTTCCTCCTCTTTTATAGAAGAATAAATATGGCCGTTCTGAACTGTATCGGGATCAAATCTTCTCATATACCATTTACCTTTAAAACAAGAAATTTGATTGGCTGATTATAGCAGACCCGATCTGATTGGTGTGACATACATACATCTCTCACTCACTCACTTACTCACTCACTCACTGATCCACTGACCCGTCCACAACATACTTGACGCGTCGACTAAGAGGTATTTTTTTTACAAAAAAATAACTCAATAAATCTTGGTCACATATTGCGTAATCAACGACGCTTGTTCCGTTTCTCCCATGAAACGTGGCTTTTCCTAACTAATCACCACTAACTCTGATACACCTACTATGCCGTACCTTGCAGTTATAAGGTGATTCCAAAGAAACATCACTGAAAAGGCAGTGGGGCAAAACCCATAAGGTAATAACGATCACGTAGGTTTGCTTTAAAGTTACAACTTGTCTGTATCTTTGTCCCAACAACAGGGCAAGTCTCTCCTCCCATTCATGTTGTCCCTGCATCTACAGCTCGTCCAAAACAAGGCCATTAAACGACTTTCCTTGGAAACGTTCGTAACAACAGGGACCAATTAACAGTTATGACGCCATCGTATGTTGTTGTCATGCCTCTGTTTGAGCGCGAGAGTAAACTATGCATGCTTGTAATTAACTTTTTTCCTTCGCACTTGCGAAAACCTGTACCACTTTAACTGGAAACAAAACATTTTGATCTGTTACGAGGATTTGAGTCGTAATTTCAGTTTTAAAACTATCGCTTCTCGGTGTCACTCCGTATCCTACAGTATCCTTATCGTATTCTACTGGATAACTGAAAGATAAATTATAATATCAATTGAGAAGATTTGCCAACTGAATTTTCAGACTAAAGATGACGACGAAACATGTAATGGACATCAGATAAAACTGAACTTGAGGGGGTTACTTAAAAGATCAAGTACCGGCTATTAATCTCCTAAAGATCTAAATTTTACTGATTTTGCGCTAGAAAAGTACTTATTTTCGCGTCAGAATTGGTCACTCAGATGAAAAGATAATGACAGACATCCGCAATCACGAGAGGTTGCTTCCTTTTGTCACACCGTACCATCCGGCAGTCACAACTTTAAAACAAATATTGATGGAACATTGGAGCCATTTACAAAATCCACCTTAGTTGAAAATGATTTTTGAAAAATCTCCAGTAATCTCCTACAAAAAGGGTTAATCCCTCAAATACGTTAGAGCTAAAATATAATTTTAAGGCGACTATGCGATGCGACCGTAAAAGCTACAGTGGGAGTCCATGCAGGTTTGTCATTACCTCTCAACAAAGCACCTGTCTGATTGTTTCCTTTACTGCTTGTCTGACTTCTTCTAACTTAAAGCAATAAAGAATCGGGTTTATTGACGAGTTCAGGAGAACTAGAGTGCCTGCACAAATCCAAGCGTACAAAACAGATGAAGATTTTCCAATATTCGTAACAAAAGCCGACGCTACACCATAGGGTAGATAACAGGCGACCAGCGTCAGTTGAAGCCATATTGCAATGGAAACTGCCTTTTTGTATCTCGCTATGTTCAGTTGTCTTGATTGGCTCGGTTGTTGAATATGGTTGTGAATTTCAGTGTCATGTCGACGGATGGTTAGGAAAATCTTTGTGTAGCAGAATATCGAGGTTATAAGACACAGTGGTATTCCTATGATGCCATACCATAAGGTTATTGAGGGGTTCCAAAACCACATTGTTGAATGGAGAGCAGACAAAACCTATGAGGTAATAATGATCACGTAGGTTCTCTTTAAAGTTACAACTTGTCTGTATCTCAGTCCCAGCAACAGAGCGAGAAGTCTGTCCACACTTATGGCAGTCACAGTTCCGACCGACACTCCACACAAAGTATAACTTGTTATAAAGTGTGTCACAAACGCTAAGGGGCAAATATTCCAATGTTCTTTCGCTATAGACATCCAATTAACAAATTGACGTCAGCTTTTTATGCGTCTGTCCTGTTATTGATCATGAATTTCGTCATCGCATTGTCAAAGTATCCGCAGACTACTTTGACAATGTGATGACGAAATTCATTATCAATAACAGGACAGACGCATTAAAAACTGACATCAATTTGTTTTTTACGATAACAAATTGTCGAATTGCCGGCTCTCGCTCGCTGACGCGTCGCATGAATTTTAAATTCATGTGTATGTCCGCATATGGACAATAAGAATTAGCCAATGAGCGCGCGTGAATTTCTGCAGTTATCGTAAAATAAATAATGGTGAAAGGCTCTGAAATAAGATCAACACAGAGGTCAGTTGTTGCAAGACAACGAAGCAAGAGTTTGGACGGCGGATGAAGTGAAGACTCCTTGTGAAGAGCAATTAGCATTAGAACAACCCAAGAAATGCTGTAACGGACAGAAAAGAGTTTACACCTGAGAGCAATGTCAGGTTGACGCGTAGTCCAGCAGTTAAGTTGCCGAATTGCACAAATGTTGTTCAACGGATTTCTTTTCTCTTTCTTCAATAAAGTTTGCCAATGCCATATCGATCTACAACCGACTTTCACCAAAATCCAAATTAACTCAGTATCACTAGCGAAACTTCTCTGTAGTAAAGTTATGACTGGCTTCGACTACAATGACTATAACAATGAACATTTTAAATTCTTTTTTTAGCGCTTGCTATTTCCTCAAACACGTCAGTACATGAAATCACTAACAATTTGCAATGAAAATGTGACGTACAAGGGCGTTGGGGTCTGCAGTTTTACGGATTCGGTTCTTTCAGTTTTGATCGGTTTTTCAGTTTTGCGACATAAATGTCCGGCTTCTCGGTTTTAGTGTCAGTGGCGGTTCCTTTTTGGTTAATTGCCTTTTCAGCATTCGGTCTTAAGGTTTTGGAGAAACGAGACCTGCATGGCAACCAAATTCGGTCCAGATGTGTTCTATGCGAATCAGAAAATATTTTCTGCGTCTAAATAAGAATGGCAAGGTAAAGTCCGCATACGACCCAACGGTGGCCCATGGTGCGCCTCGAAGTAAGGCAATTTTTATCTTGGTTTACATGCTCAATTAAGGTTTTTGCATGGAACAAGAGATTTGTGTCCTTTAATGATTGTCTTTTTTTCGCAAAAAACCGCGAGTCAATTGGATATCAGCCGGCAATGATTTCAAATAAAAGTGCTTAATACCTTAACTTGAAAAAAAGTACGCGTCTTTCGCTGCCGTATTCGAGCTTTGCGTATTAAAGGTCGAGAATCTAACTGAGGGTTTGATCGTTTTGTTCAGTATTTTTCAACTAGTCTTGAGGGTTTTTTTTTTATGGCGGTTTACAATTTTGGAGCGGTTTCGGTTTTTCGGGTTCCCAGTAAGTCCCAATGACCCACTTTTTAGCTTGCCAAGCAGCTGCTTTACTGTCTGAAGATTGATCATGACTGCTTTGTTTTCAAGCGTCGAAGAAGAGAAGCGACTTGTGTATGTTACACATTCTGTTAAACAGTTCACCTTAATGCTATTTTTGAAATGTTTAATTGTGATTTACAGATAAAATATACTGTTATCCAATCAGCCCATGAATTTAGGGTCACATGGTGCAAATTCTCGATCTAAATCGCTATCAGCGATGATTTGAATGGTCTTGAAAGTGAACTTGTCTTCAACAGGCTCTTTGGGGAGAAAGAAGGATGGATAACTTCCCTTTTGTCTTTCCTTCTTTTATTCTTCGCGTACTCGACCGATCAACATCGCACATCCGGCCAGACAATCCCATAATGATCCATGTTATCTTTTCTAAAGGCTTTCATTTCTCGAAAATCTCCTCTTTCTTCCATTTTCTTTTCGTAACTTTTAATACAAAATTGATTAAGTTGTATTCTTAAGCCTGAAAAATAAGAAGGAGTTTGAGTACAAATAAGGCAGACCAAGCCGCTTCAGCTGGGTGTGTTTTTTATAGTTTCCCATATGGTTTCTTTGCCGACTTAAGGCTGTTTTTAGTTTCACGAGTTCGTTCTCTGTATAAGGTCTACACAGGACAAAACAGTGAAGCTAAAAAAAACACCGAAATATCCACAAACAGAAAGCAAGGAAACACGCATCTATAAGTTCAACGCCCCGTTAACTCCAATTTCCCTGTGATAAAACGGAAAAAGCTATTCCGTAGCGATCATGACAGATCGTTATGTTATTCACAGGGCGGGAGGTCCGTATTGGGAAAAACTGTGCCCGAGGACTTGCGTACCGTTCCGCGGCCTCGGACTAGTTAATTGTTTTCATGCCGTCAAGAGCATAAGGAAGGTTTTTGTACTGTTTCGCTCATTCTTCGGGCCGCCAAATAGCATCAAAATAACAAGGATTTATGGTTGTACTTGCTTACTAGTTTCATCAAAATACCTCCACTTACCTTGACTTCAAAGCTCTGTGCTGCCCGTGTGTTTCAAGCTTCCATCGGTGCCGACCCCTCAAAATTTTCCTCAAATTACGGTCGTTTTAAGCAAGTAAAATAAATCCTTTCATGATAAAACAGAAGGCCGCCCAGCAACACCAAAAAAGTGCTTCATCACGAATGGTTATAGCCTTCTCTGAAGGTACGAATGTCCTGCAGGATGCGAAGAAACGCGAAGAACAACCACTTTCCATCGCGCAAAAAACCACCATATTTACTTCAGCTTAGCCTCCTGGCAGTTTCACATGTTCTACCGCTGTCTAAGTATCTACAGGCTCAAAAATGCGAAAAATCGCGCGAAATTACGAATGGTAATATATGGGAAGACTTAATTCCGGCACTGAGAATGTCTCATGTTTTGCTCGATTTCAAAAAGAAAGCCCTTGATTTTAAGCTTCAAGTCACTGATTCCCCGTTGTCTTATATACATCAGCAGCACAGTAGACAAGCTGAAATTGCTCTGTCAATATACATCCCATATCCAATTCTAAAGAAATGGCATGAGCTTGTTGGAATCAAAGACGAGAGAGGAAATGAGTTGAACTACATTGACCTTCTTAATTTTTGGATTCCTGGTCAATGGTTCAAAATAAGCAAGGACAACGGATCACGAATCCAAGGAAGATCTTTTCTTTTTCCTATTCTCGGCATACAATATATCAACAGTGCTTAACCTGTGAAGCACATCGTAAGAAACACGCTTCCTTTCGGACAGAGAGATAAGCGCCGCCATATCAGATTTTATTGTTCTAGTGTGTAATATGATATACCGCTGACAATTTTTAGCGGGCTCGAAATGTCCGCGATTTCTGGTAATGCTTTACTATACTTGGGCCAAGTATAACGTCCACATATAATGGGCTAACCCGTATATGACTGCTCTCATGTGGCTTTGATAGCTCAGTTGGGAGAGCACTGCACCGGCATCGCAGAGGTCGTGGGTTCGAATCCCGCTCAGAGCCTGAATTGTTTTCAGGTCTCTGTTCTAGTAGTGTTACGGCCGCACTTGCATTAATGACCGTCAACACATTTTTGTACAGAATTAATATTTTGTGGCACTTTATAGGCTCTATCCAATATGCATATTCTGAGTACTGCGTCTTCTATTTGATTGTAAATTTTAACAAATAGGTGAACATAATTGCAAAACATCGTACACTGCTTACCAGCGCCAAGTTTACTAAAGGGTGTTCGGTCAGTTCCTGGAGTTGTGGCCAGCAGACACAGTGGTTGTTGGAGTAGTGTTATTAAATACTGCAGGGCCTGGATTGTTCTCCACGTCGTTCACTTCCCCTATATATATATATAGACGAAATCGGTAGGTCATCATTTCTTTACATGTCCAGAATTTGTTTCAATGTTGTCGAACAAAACACATTTAGCTAAGACATGGTAAGAATCCATCCCCATTGAACATGTGATAAAGCATCCTTCGCTTCCTCGACCGGTATTGTTTAACTTGTGTCCCCATACTCGCAGTTAATATTGTCATGTCGTTAACAAACAGCTCTAGTACAGTTAAGTTCAGCAGTTTGACTGCATTTACAGCTGCTCAAAATAACTTCACAGCAATAGAAGTACATGCATACGATTTACGTGATAGCAGTACATCGAGTCCAATAACTGACACTCGTTTGGGTAATTAGAAGGTGCGTTCTTGCGAAAGCAGATACTCAGTTCTCCCGTGCAATCCACACTTACTTGAACTTAACACTAGCCGAGCCTGGATAAGTTAATGGCTTGCGTGAGAAACAAATCGCTTGTATCGGAATGTATCGGTGAGGATCTAAATGCAAATAACAGAGAATACATGGTTCTCGAGGGCAGCGAGGGAAGAAAGATAATATCTAACAAAAACGAGCCAAAGCAATTTAGAAATGGAAAACAACTAACCTTGGAAACTGAAACCAACTCGCGACGGTAAGCTGTGCAAAAATATGACATGTACTCAAAACAGCAATGGCCGCTGAATCGAAAGCCACGTCATATAAGCCTACTAAATTCCTCCCAGAAGACCTCGCGATATCCGACACGCAGACAAATAAACCCCGCCGATGATAGCATAGGGGTCTTCATAAGACCCCAAAAATGGAACAGACATATTTTTATCTAACATGAGTACAGTCTTTCACGAGAAACGAAAAAATGAAATTGAAATACTTCAAGTGGAAATGAATTGGTAATCGAAAGTTTGCAATAAAATTTAAACTCGTTGATCTCGACTGTTCCCTTGAGAAAAGCATCATTCAAAGGAATCTTAAACAAACAAAAGACATTTTAAGAAACCGTTGAAGAATTAGCATAATTAGTCAGAGATGAAACGTGGGATAAATTTAAACCAAACGGTAAATGTTTGAAATCATGTTTGCACTATTTTAGCCAAAGAGCTTTCCGCTCTTGATCTAACTTATAAACTAATCGCTTCAAATAAAACCTTCCTTATGCTCTTGACGGCATGAAAACAATTAACTAGTCCGAGGCCGCGGAACGGTACGCAAGTCCTCGGGCACAGTTTTTCCCAATACGGACCTCCCGCCCTGTGAATAACATAACGATCTGTCATGATCGCTACGGAATAGCTTTTTCCGTTTTATCACAGGGAAATTGGAGTTAACGGGGCGTTGAACTTATAGATGCGTGTTTCCTTGCTTTCTGTTTGTGGATATTTCGGTGTTTTTTTTTAGCTTCACTGTTTTGTCCTGTGTAGACCTTATACAGAGAACGAACTCGTGAAACTAAAAACAGCCTTAAGTCGGCAAAGAAACCATATGGGAAACTATAAAAAACACACCCAGCTGAAGCGGCTTGGTCTGCCTTATTTGTACTCAAACTCCTTCTTATTTTTCAGGCTTAAGAATACAACTTAATCAATTTTGTATTAAAAGTTACGAAAAGAAAATGGAAGAAAGAGGAGATTTTCGAGAAATGAAAGCCTTTAGAAAAGATAACATGGATCATTATGGGATTGTCTGGCCGGATGTGCGATGTTGATCGGTCGAGTACGCGAAGAATAAAAGAAGGAAAGACAAAAGGGAAGTTATCCATCCTTCTTTCTCCCCAAAGAGCCTGTTGAAGACAAGTTCACTTTCAAGACCATTCAAATCATCGCTGATAGCGATTTAGATCGAGAATTTGCACCATGTGACCCTAAATTCATGGGCTGATTGGATAACAGTATATTTTATCTGTAAATCACAATTAAAACATTTCAAAAATAGCATTAAGGTGAACTGTTTAACAGAATGTGTAACATACACAAGTCGCTTCTCTTCTTCGACGCTTGAAAACAAAGCAGTCATGATCAATCTTCAGACAGTAAAGCAGCTGCTTGGCAAGCTAAAAAGTGGGTCATTGGGACTTACTGGGAACCCGAAAAACCGAAACCGCTCCAAAATTGTAAACCGCCATAAAAAAAAAACCCTCAAGACTAGTTGAAAAATACTGAACAAAACGATCAAACCCTCAGTTAGATTCTCGACCTTTAATACGCAAAGCTCGAATACGGCAGCGAAAGACGCGTACTTTTTTTTCAAGTTAAGGTATTAAGCACTTTTATTTGAAATCATTGCCGGCTGATATCCAATTGACTCGCGGTTTTTTGCGAAAAAAAGACAATCATTAAAGGACACAAATCTCTTGTTCCATGCAAAAACCTTAATTGAGCATGTAAACCAAGATAAAAATTGCCTTACTTCGAGGCGCACCATGGGCCACCGTTGGGTCGTATGCGGACTTTACCTTGCCATTCTTATTTAGACGCAGAAAATATTTTCTGATTCGCATAGAACACATCTGGACCGAATTTGGTTGCCATGCAGGTCTCGTTTCTCCAAAACCTTAAGACCGAATGCTGAAAAGGCAATTAACCAAAAAGGAACCGCCACTGACACTAAAACCGAGAAGCCGGACATTTATGTCGCAAAACTGAAAAACCGATCAAAACTGAAAGAACCGAATCCGTAAAACTGCAGACCCCAACGCCCTTGTACGTCACATTTTCATTGCAAATTGTTAGTGATTTCATGTACTGACGTGTTTGAGGAAATAGCAAGCGCTAAAAAAAGAATTTAAAATGTTCATTGTTATAGTCATTGTAGTCGAAGCCAGTCATAACTTTACTACAGAGAAGTTTCGCTAGTGATACTGAGTTAATTTGGATTTTGGTGAAAGTCGGTTGTAGATCGATATGGCATTGGCAAACTTTATTGAAGAAAGAGAAAAGAAATCCGTTGAACAACATTTGTGCAATTCGGCAACTTAACTGCTGGACTACGCGTCAACCTGACATTGCTCTCAGGTGTAAACTCTTTTCTGTCCGTTACAGCATTTCTTGGGTTGTTCTAATGCTAATTGCTCTTCACAAGGAGTCTTCACTTCATCCGCCGTCCAAACTCTTGCTTCGTTGTCTTGCAACAACTGACCTCTGTGTTGATCTTATTTCAGAGCCTTTCACCATTATTTATTTTACGATAACTGCAGAAATTCACGCGCGCTCATTGGCTAATTCTTATTGTCCATATGCGGACATACACATGAATTTAAAATTCATGCGACGCGTCAGCGAGCGAGAGCCGGCAATTCGACAATTTGTTATCGTAAAAAACAAATTGATGTCAGTTTTTAATGCGTCTGTCCTGTTATTGATAATGAATTTCGTCATCACATTGTCAAAGTAGTCTGCGGATACTTTGACAATGCGATGACGAAATTCATGATCAATAACAGGACAGACGCATAAAAAGCTGACGTCAATTTGTTAATTGGATGTCTATAGCGAAAGAACATTGGAATATTTGCCCCTTAGCGTTTGTGACACACTTTATAACAAGTTATACTTTGTGTGGAGTGTCGGTCGGAACTGTGACTGCCATAAGTGTGGACAGACTTCTCGCTCTGTTGCTGGGACTGAGATACAGACAAGTTGTAACTTTAAAGAGAACCTACGTGATCATTATTACCTCATAGGTTTTGTCTGCTCTCCATTCAACAATGTGGTTTTGGAACCCCTCAATAACCTTATGGTATGGCATCATAGGAATACCACTGTGTCTTATAACCTCGATATTCTGCTACACAAAGATTTTCCTAACCATCCGTCGACATGACACTGAAATTCACAACCATATTCAACAACCGAGCCAATCAAGACAACTGAACATAGCGAGATACAAAAAGGCAGTTTCCATTGCAATATGGCTTCAACTGACGCTGGTCGCCTGTTATCTACCCTATGGTGTAGCGTCGGCTTTTGTTACGAATATTGGAAAATCTTCATCTGTTTTGTACGCTTGGATTTGTGCAGGCACTCTAGTTCTCCTGAACTCGTCAATAAACCCGATTCTTTATTGCTTTAAGTTAGAAGAAGTCAGACAAGCAGTAAAGGAAACAATCAGACAGGTGCTTTGTTGAGAGGTAATGACAAACCTGCATGGACTCCCACTGTAGCTTTTACGGTCGCATCGCATAGTCGCCTTAAAATTATATTTTAGCTCTAACGTATTTGAGGGATTAACCCTTTTTGTAGGAGATTACTGGAGATTTTTCAAAAATCATTTTCAACTAAGGTGGATTTTGTAAATGGCTCCAATGTTCCATCAATATTTGTTTTAAAGTTGTGACTGCCGGATGGTACGGTGTGACAAAAGGAAGCAACCTCTCGTGATTGCGGATGTCTGTCATTATCTTTTCATCTGAGTGACCAATTCTGACGCGAAAATAAGTACTTTTCTAGCGCAAAATCAGTAAAATTTAGATCTTTAGGAGATTAATAGCCGGTACTTGATCTTTTAAGTAACCCCCTCAAGTTCAGTTTTATCTGATGTCCATTACATGTTTCGTCGTCATCTTTAGTCTGAAAATTCAGTTGGCAAATCTTCTCAATTGAT
>JAHPZR010020639.1:2500-12983 GCA_019787425.1 Platygyra sinensis | reverse complement strand
GGTGCATTAACATTAATCCAACATCAGATTCCCAAATTTATTTTCTTATTCGACAAATCGATTTTGGTGGAAACTAGTCACGCAAATTGCTGGATCCACCCCTGATGAACGACGCGTAGGGCACAGGCTGTAAATCTTGTGAGCTTCTGCCAACTTGAGGAACGCAAAGCATCTATTGGCGGTTTCTGACTGCTTACGGGAGCCATAAGCTTGATCTTCCTTTTCTCGGCATCTTCTGCCATGTTTAGACAAGCTGGCTTGACTAGCCACTCCTCCTTGGGCGCTTTTAGAAATTGTTGTTCGTTTTTCCAACGGCCATTGACTTCTTCCAGAGGGATACCTCTGCTAAGGTCGCCGGTCAGCAGGGTTTAGGTATGTTGGGACAAAGCGCCAGAAGTTGGGGTCCCAGATAGACTGTATCTCGGCAACACGAACTCACACAAAGGGCTTAAACGAGACTGATTCTGGAATCTGACCAGAAAGTGACGGAAGCGGGCTTGATTTTGAACTCGTCCGTTCAACAGATAGCTTGGGCATTCAAGACGGGAGGCTACGAGGGAAGCCATCAGCTGTATTCGCGGGATTGTTGTTTGTCACAGAGGTGCAACTCTAGCCTTTGCTGCGACCAGACGTACCCCTGGTCCATTTACTGTTGGCCACAGAAGATAAACCACGGCTGCATAAGCTACGGCGCGCGTGCGTCAGCGAAGAGGTTCAACTCAGAATCACCAGGCACATTTGCAGGCTGCAGGCACCTGGGAAATTCGAGGGTTCAAAGCTCTAGGATCTTTTTGACGTTGGCCCATTTCATCAGGCAAGCGGTCGTCCCAGTCATAGTCCTTCGCTCGCCAAATCTCCTGTAACGCTATCCTTGCCTTTATTGTGACAGCTGAGGCTAAGCCAAGGGGATCGTACAACCTCGAGATATTGGATAGGAAAGCTCTTTTGGTCAGTTTTGCGAAGTTTAATTGTTTCAGCAAAGCTCAGCACGCAAAGCTCAATATGTCTGTCTGAGGATTCCACGCAACGTCTCATGTCTTAAGGTGGCTGAAAACACTTTCCAGTACTTTCCAAGACTTAGAGTTTGATGGCTCATTAAAACCACTCTATACCAGTTGATGCTAAAATCATGGTATCAACAAACTGCCCAATCATTGGTGAACAAGTTGTTGTTAATATTGTGGCTCAATAGGTTACCATAGCAACAATATAACCTGCTAAAAACACTCTTAATTTTAGCTTTAAGAGCTTATAACTCAAAAACAAGCTCGGTGACTCCCATCTTTTATCATTGAATTGTAATCAGCATGATAAGATGTAATTTTTTGCAAAGTTTAAAAAAATTCTGCGAAGGGGTTTCATAGCCACCTTAACTTTTCGAAAGTTGCATCTTATCATGCTGATTACAATTCAATAATAAAAGATGGGGGTCACCGAACTTGTTTTTGAGTTATAAGCACTTAAGGTGGCTCAACACAGTTTCCAGCACATTCAAAGACTTAGATTTTGATGTGTCATTATAACCACTCTTTATCAATTGATGCTACAATCATGGTATCAAAAAAAATGCCCAATCACTAGTGAACACGTGGGTGTTATTTTCGTGGCACAATAATTACCATAGCAACACTATGACCTGCTAAAAACACCCTTAATTTCAGCTTTAAGCACTTATATTTCAAAAACGGCACGGTGAAATTTTTCTTATTCTAGAATTTTGATAAGCAGGGTAAGATACAACTTTTGGCAAAGTTTTAAAAAATTCTGTTCATGGGGTTCAGAGCCACCTTAAATTTTCGAAAATTTAAGGTGGCTCTGAAACCCATGTACAGAATCTTTTTAAACTTTGCCAAAAATTGTAGCATTGTTGCAAGATTTCTAATTAAGAAATAGAAAATATGTACCGCGTTTCTTTCGAGTTATAGAAACACGAGTGGAAGTTTGGAAGAATGAGAAATGCTGTGGGAACATGAGCCACAAGCGAGTGTTTCCACAGCTTTTTTGAGTCCTCCCAAACTAGCTTTCACGAGTGTTTCTATAACTGTATAGAAACACAAAGAAAATGTTTTTGTTTTATTTCTTTTAGGAAACACCGTGAAGAATAAAAGGGAAACAACTTGTTTACTTTGATCATCAAAATGAAAATTCTCTTTGCCCACCCAATCATTACGTCAACAGCTCGTGCTACTGTAGTTCTGTGTTTCTCGTATCGAGTTATAGAAACATGATTTTAAACCAATCAGCGCGCGTATTTTCTTAGGGCTGTTTTCTAAATTCGATTAGTGTAAATTTACCGTAGTCTATTTTGAATCTGTGAATTTGATTATTACCGTTTTCTATCTGCTGATAGTCAACAGCGATAGTCAACGAGGCGATAGTCAACGAGGCTGCGCCTCGTTGACTATCTGCTCGTAGTCTAATTGTTAAATATCACATGAGAAGTACAACATTCTAGAAGGGTTAGGTCATGGCTGAATAAATTCCGGTTCGAGATTGTTAATAACAACAACAAGCCGTAATTTTTGCGAAGGATTTGAATGAAGTATATTCGTCCCTGTGTGATTTCCAAAATGTTGAATAAAGCTGTGCAGATAAAATATGCAAACAGTTCCGGTAATATCTGTAACTTTTAAAATAGTATTAACTTCAACAGATTGCAAATTCATCTAGCTATTTGAATTTTAAGAAAAATATGTTAGGGTTTCTTTTTAAAAAAAACTGAGTTAGTTATGCCGCACAAGCATTGCGTAAGATTATTTAGATTAATGATAGGCATATGAGGGGGCCCCTCTTATAAGCCTGGTGGTTTCTTGGGGTCTCCTCGCCACAGTTATTGCTATAGTAAAATTCATTCCTCTTTACTTACATTTAAACGACTTTTTTACTGTTACTCTAATTTGTAATATGTATATAACTGTGTGGCAAATAAACATTCATTCATTCATTCATTCATTCATTCAAATAATGCTTGATTATAGGGAACCTTAATTCAAACTATAAAACTGATGCCTGGTTATAAATTAGAATTTTACTTTTACACAATTAAACATCACTGATCAATAGCACAGTTAACGTCAAAGCTTTTTCGGCGGTGATTACAACTGGTTTGCTTCTGCAAATCTGGTTTTGAGAGCTTTAATGTTTACGGTAACCAAACGATAAAATAAATAAAAAAAATAAAACGATAAAACGGACACCAAGCATGGTTCTCTTTATCACGGCGGGCGCCTTAGACCTACTAACGTCTTTGTTTCTGTACTGAAAACTGATGATTCTGTTATCCAGGCTCACTCACTACGCAGCGCTAAAGGATAAAAAAGCTAAAAAAAAAACAGCAACAAGCGTAAAAACAGCAATTTACACAGCTGTGAAACCTCACCTCCAAACATCCTTCAACGGGAGAGAACACGTGGAAAACAGCGCATGCTAATTCTTCCATTCGCGAATAACCACAATTCCTTGCACTTCTGATCTGGTCGCTTTCAGAACTCCTTACGTTTCGCAAAAACGTTTTCAAGGCCCCTATAATGTGACCTTCTCTAGATTAGAGAGCTTCCTTCGTTCATTCGCTTCAGGCTCACTCACTGAGGCAGCAATCATTGATATCACAGTCGAAATCGTCATCTAGCTCTAATACGAGCAACAGTGATGCAACATCTTCCATTTTAAATGAGAGAGAAACTTGTTTTGCGAGTGAAATAGAACAAACCCTTCGGACCAGTTGCGATCCATTCAACACCAACACGTTTTCGAACCTCAGCCTTGGAAGTTTAGCAAAATGGATCGCGTCCAATAATTCATTACCTGGGTTTCGAAACAGTCGAGGAGAAGAAGTTTAACTGAAAGCAGAACATCGACATGAGTCAAAAATTTTACTGTGTCGACTTTTAGACGTGTTCAAGTGGGGAAAGAATTGATACTGTAGAATTTAAAAACAAACTGGACTATATAACGCTTATAAATGATGTCTTTTTATTAGCACATTTCTGTCATCAAATTTTTACTGACACATTTTCGATTTTCGAGATGTTAACTTCCCGGTTTTAAATAACTTTGGTGGGCCAAACGTTCTTCCCTTGTGCGCTAGAGCGTCAATAAAACATTTTGAAACAGGAACAGATATAATAAACTCCATCAGACAAAGTTTGGTACAGTAGACCACTTTCAGCACAGCAAAATCCAGCTTGATAATGAGGTCTTGAAGATACAATCAAATGAAGTGAATAAACATGTTTTCAATTTCCCGGCTTTGTTTGTGTCCTCTAAGCCTCACTGCCCTGCAAGATGAATTTTAATATATCGAAAACAGGAATTAGATAATGTATGACGTATTCTTATACAGTTTCATTTCCATTGCTAGTATCGCGCTCATAGAACACATCAGCCAATAGGATTCTGAATTTATTTTACTTTAGTCGCGCTCCGTCTACGTTTGCCCTCAAAACTAAAACCAAGAAGGAACCCATATCAAAGAACTACGCAAGTGCTCAAGAATGGTTGGAAGCACCGCTTTTGCAGAATTTTGTGGCCATATCATTTTCAGCTTCACGCGAAGTGTGGCCGAACACTACAACTTTAATGAAACGAAGCATGCCTCAGATCTGTTTGGCTACAACCCTCTTGATGACAAAGGGACTGAGTGGTATTGCCAGCCTGTGGATGAAGTTATTTACCAAGAATACAGCAACAAAGAAGCAACATCACTCGATTACCTAGCGTCCAGCAATATTGGCGCCAGGTTCATAGACGCAAGCTCGACAGAGGACAATGAACCAACACAGGAAACACAAGAAGATAGAGCAATGGCTTGGAAGCGACTTAGACCACCGATGTGGCGCACGGTTTGGAATTCATTGCTCTTTGGATTTCTCATGTCCGTTTTGAGTGCCGCCGTTGTTGGAATAGTCTCTATTCTCCTCTACTATCTCCGCTATCAGACAAAGCTAAGTTGTGAAGATATACCCAAGGAATCCATTCCAAAAAAGCTCCAATGGATTAGCACCATTACAGAAACTGTCTTTGTCTTTGTGCAGTACTGCTATTTTTTCTTCAACACGTTGTTCTTTTTTCGGCCATTTCAAATATGGGGTGTAAAACTTAAAACGTTTTTGCTATGCTTACCTTTCTTCTGTTTGGATGCAGGGTATCGAATTGCCACTCAAGCCCTTGGAATCTCTCACTCCAAGTTATCAGCTACACAAACCCTTCCCTTAAACGTTTTACTTTTGTCATGTGTCTGTTTACAATCATACAACTTTTCCAAGCATTTTGTTCACGGTCCCAGTAGAAAACGTTTAAAGCTGTTGTTACTTTTTGCAATTCCGTGTATGTTAACATTTGTCCTGTCTCTTTTCATACCCTTTGGCATTTACCCATTTTACAACAAACAAAAAAAAACTGGCAGATTATTAATCGCGCTATTTTCACCACTCATTTTAGTGGTTCTCAAGGGCATCTCACGCACTTGTGTCCAGCGGTTATGGAAGATAAGCCATCCGGGGACTTCATTCGTACTATTGGCTCCGCTCTATTTTGGGTCAGCGGTGTTGTTAAGGCTTTTACAAGTGGATTTAAGCAGTTTGGAATCCGTTGCACTGATTGGTGTAATCCACGGTGTCGCAGAAGTCGTAGAACGCAGCACAATAGCTTTGATTGATCATATTTATAATCAGGTCTGGGAAAGAAGGCTCGTAGCTTGGGGAGGTTTTCGTACTCCTCGTCATGAGCGGCTTGCAGCAGATATCGCCATTATGAGCGTGGTGTACGAAGCAAGTGCTATCATCTCTGCAAACGGCTTCTTGTACTTGTACCAATATTATTACACGCGGAACAATTCTCCCCTGGAGCTGCTGCAGTCTTTTGCGGTCACCACCTTAGTTCCCTTGGCTATTGAGTGGTTTTTCACAAGCGTGTCGCTCGCTATTGAAACCCGTTACTTGAATGTCCCCGTAATAGCTGTATGGCGCAAAAGATGGAGGAGGCATATCCTTGTAGCGGTAATAAACTCAGTGGCCATCACTCTTTGGGCGAGCACAACTCTTTTGATTGCTGTAAAAGGACGTTTTAACGTGACTAAAGTTTATTGTCAGATGCCATTCAGTTAACTATTTTTGAGTTACGGTTACCATTAGAATGATAGAAACTGAATTAGTGAAACACACTTTAAGGAATTCTCTTCCGTGTTCGTTACTTCACCCACAAGAAGAAATCTTGGGCGAGTCTCATCTCGCAGCGTTTGTGTGATGGTGTTCGGGAACAGTAAGAGTCACCATAGTCCCATAAATGCCACAAGTTTATTTTCGTTTTTAAGGTCAGTGTACGCGCGAGTTCAAGTGAATGAATGGTTTGCTTGGCCGTGATGGTTAATGAACATAGTTCAGCCTGTAGAATGAAACAAAATTGAAAAATTCCTATTACATTTATTCGAATGAGATGAAATTTTAACGAGGAATGAGTTTAATCGTGCTTGAGCGAGTGAACCATCTCAGAATCACGCTTTAAAAGCTCTTGAGCATCAGTGTTGAACTACATTTCACTCAGACTGTTTTTTAACCGCGCGGCCCAGGCTGAGCGCGGTTCCGAAAATTAGAAATACTATTTGTTTCCTATTTCCGTTGGAACTTGGAAGAAGAAAAAGTTAAAAACTGGTCAGTATTGAGCTTCTTGAGTCATAATCTTATGACGAATTTGTTGTAAAGAGGTTGTGAAATGCGTGGGAAAAATTTGGGTTTTTATACTAAAATTGATTCGTGATCGTCCTTGGACGCAATAAGACACGTTTGCTTTCCTATTAAGGTAAATGCACGAGTTTAAGAAGAATAAGTAACATGTCAGTAGCGCAATGGTTGTCAAATAAAGTGTTCTTTACGTCAATTAGGTTCTTAAGGTCTATGGTCAGATGTAAATGCCATAACCTAAACATCCAATATATTGTATCTAAATACCTAAGTATAGCTAAAATCAAATACTTTTCCACGAAAACAGAAAATTTCTCTCTCTTCCTCTCCAATTACAATACATCGAGAACAAAACACTTAACTGACATCACATTGGCAAAACCACGCATATGTTTCAATTTTTTTTATCTCGTTGTCAAATGTATCTCGGTGTTTATACCTTTCTCTTTTATTAGAGTGATTTCATAAACCCCGTTTCTTAAATGCTAATTAGAATCGCTAAATGCTAATGACTGAATACGTGTGTTCAAAAAGATAAAACTCGCTCACGTGCGTCTACAACAGACAAATAAACACGATCTTTTAAAACTGTTTTTCATTGAACAGATCAACGTTCATAAAGCTTAGCGACAAAAACTGCAATGTGTGTGCTACTCCATGACAAGAAAAAAACAATGATAACTACGTGCACACGCAAAAACGTGCTCAAACAGGAACTAATTTCGTGTTAGCATTCAGAATTGCTGTCCGTCTATAGAAGTTTAATACGTATGAAAATAGAACGTGTGCGCAGTTTTGGAAAACTGCTGAAGTTACTTTTCACCGTATCTCCTAGACTGTTTTGAAGAGTCTCACTCTTCTTTCAGATAAAAGAGCAACTAACTCCACGCACACAGGCATGAGCCAGCGTGGGTGCCGCCAAATATGATCTATCGCTTTGTAGGTTTTCACTTCCTTAAAAATGTGTTCTATTTTTACCCTCCTCTTGGATAGTAGCGTGTTAAACCTTCGCGCTCGCCTTCGGTCCCTGCCATTTAATAAATGCATCTGGTTAGCCTTTACGGGTGTGAGTAGTGACCCGCCATCCGGATACGCCTTATCAGCCAGAAGCTTTGCATTAGGTGGCAGATCCAAGTTGCGCCCTGGACCAATAGGTGCCATCAGTCGAAAGGAAACCGCATCGTGCGTGCTCCCTAGGAATCCAGCCTGAACAAAGCGGATATGTCCTTCATTGTCCATCACTAGTTGAGTATTCATACAGTGATAGTGCCGATAGCCACTATAGAACGGCCGCTGTGGTTCAATTAGTGGTCGATAGATCTCATGTGGTGTGGTGTCTATTGCACCCACTACATTAGGAAATTCTTCCCAATTTCCCATAAGATTTCTCCATTCAGGGAGAGTGGGCCAACTTATTTGATTTTGAAAGTAGCGCCAAAGCTCTGGAAGAACTTTGTAGACAATGCGGACAACGGATGACGCATCGCGGAGAATGCCTATTGTTCTCGGGACATTTACTTGCAGTTCTTAGGTCTGTCATATTACCTATAATTATTCAAATTAAGTCCAGGAGGCGAGTCTCATTGGTTAAGATTAACGCGCGCTTTTTTCCGGTAGGGAATATGGCGTCGCTCATTAACTTGAAGAAGGCGGAGCAGTGAAACAATAAACTTTCCGTACATTGTTTTCGCTATTGTTTAGCCTGTTCGCACCACTCAAATGTAAATTTACCGCTCTCCGAGAAAAATACGCGAGGGAAAACAAAACTGGTTATAAAAATTTATTATTGATCCTTATTAAACATTTGCGCAGTTAAAGAGCGGTTGATTCTCAACATATTTGTTTACTTACGCGAGTCAGTAGTGTTGTTCGTTATTCACTTGTCACGCTCACAAAGCAACGAACTCAAACAAAGTTCGTTGATCGATCGATGGCCGCTCATCTTATTTAAAAAACTTTGAACACCATCGACCGCTATTACCGCTTATCTGCGCAAAATATGAACACAGCGCGGCTACTCTTGATCGGGCGCTGGTGATGTGCCTGCTCTTATTCCTCGCATTTGTTTACGTTTCGTCGTGATTTTGACGTTGATTCTTTTTCCGAAACCGCCTGATACTTTCGGTTAAAGCATTTCCAAGACGCTCGCCAGCAGCCGATTCCGTTAATCGGTAGCCAAGAGGCAGGATACTTGATTGTAGAAGCTGAAACGCTGTGCTTGGCTGTCCACAAACTTCTCTCAATCTCCAAAGAGCTTCGCCGTTTAGTTAGAAGTGAAAAATGGGATTAACTTCGTTGACAAACGGAGGAGCTATTTTGATAAGCAGGGCATGGATCGGGGTTTCGACGAGATTTGAAAAGAATTCGCGATCACCTGCGGTTTCGCTTTCCTTGTTCATTGCGCGACAAGGTTTCGAATGAATCAGCTGCGCCGACCAAATACTTTGAATATGGCGGTAATTGTGAATATTTTACAGTTAAGTGGTTTTCCTGAATGGGTATTCTTAGTTTTGACAGCCATTGTTATGCAGACGTCTGCTTAAGACAATAGCTCTTCCATTGAAAACGCGCCATTTTCAAACACAACTCGGACAGACAGTTTTCAAACTAAAAAGGCCGAAGGTTCCTGTAGACCAATTTTCAAGGTCGAAACGGGGTTTGTTTTAGAAAAGAGCCATTTTTCATTTGCCGTGCGTGAAAGTTGGAAAGGCCGTTAAGATTGTCTGAAAATCGCTTCTGAAAACGGCCTTCATACTAAAAATGGCCGATTTTTGCCCATTTTTAAGCGCAAAAGGCCGGTCCTTATACCTGCTATATCCACTTACTTTTCAGCTTAAATTGACGATACAACCTTCTTCTTCAAAACGCAGCGCGTGAAAGTTGAAGTTATAACTCGTGGAAGTCATAAAAGTAAGTTATATCAACCCGAGCGCGCCAATTTGGGGCCTTTCTTCTCTTATTCAGGGCATTTCGTGGCACGCATATATTAAAATTTGCCGCTTCATCGGTTATGAATAATTAATGATGTCCAGGCATTCTCCGCGATGGATCAATGTCAAACCAAAGAGAGATCGTGTCCACATGGGGATATTTCCGTAACCAAATAATCGTAAGTAGAACTTGGTTGATTAAGGTTATTTTCTGGCGGCGCTGGGTAATGCGAGGCTGTCCACATGCGGTTAAACTAGAAAGGGAAGGTAAAACATCCAAGGCCAGCCTCAAAAACGAGCCCGGTGTCTCGCCAGTATTTCTCCAAAACAACCATGCTTGTCCTGATATTAGGGAAAATACGTCACGACCATAAAAAGTACATCCATGAAAATCAGGAAGTAAACGCTGCTGCAAAGGAAACGTACCATCGTCTAACGGAGGCTGTAAAGTAGTTAAAAGCAACACAAATGCCAAAATATTTAACACTACCGCTTGGATCTCTTGTACGTCCATTTTTTTTACAACAATGATTCCAAGGTAAATTTAATTGCGGATTGATAAGTTTAATTACGCTATTGTTTGTCAATTTGTAACTGGTAAAATAACATCCCAGAATTTACATATTTTGCACGTGCGCCAAAATAAAAAGGAAAATAAAATAAACGTCTTTCCGCGCTGGCAGTCATCCTTTTAAGAAGTGGCAAGCAGGGCTTTTTGTCAAAATGTCAAATTTGTGGCGCCCATGGGACGCAGAAAAGGAAGAGTCGGTGCGTTCTGAAAACAACCAGGATAAAGGTAAAAGTTTCAGCTGGTATTGTTTACAAATATTGCGGCAAATAGACGGCTAGAAACTAAAAGTGTTTCCATTCCCGCCC
>JAHPZR010020638.1:0-17549 GCA_019787425.1 Platygyra sinensis | reverse complement strand
GGTGGTCAGTTTTTAGAGCAGAGTGCACTATTGTGATGGTTTGGGGGTTGACGCCGCTAACGCACTATGGTATTAAGGCAATAAGGCATTAAGGCCATAAGGTGTAAACTTTAATGTTTGTTTAATTAATTAATTTTAATTAATTAATTAGCCTTGTTTTGAGGGGGTGGACTAGGTACCTTTGATTGCTACGTAAAACGTACTACACTTACATTTCCTTTTGAATAACATCACGAAACTATATATGGTTCCAATATTCTCTTGTTATCCTAGTGGTGCTATTCTCTTAAGAACAAAAGCGATTTACACAAAGCGCATGCGCAGATTGATTGGCGCTAGTGTTAACTATATGTCAGGTAAACGATACATTTAATACACAATTATACTCGAACGTTTAGTGCTTTTCCTTGTGGTTGAACACAGTATGTAAGACGCATGTGCTCTAGCATTGTCAGCATGATACAATCCGTTCTCGAGTTTAGATTCATGCGTGCGACACCACACTCTCGTCTTAACGGGCGATAGCAGTCATATTTCAGGTAATATTAGTTCCCTCCTGTAGTGCAAAGAACGCTTCTTTTGGAATCATCCTTAGCTCGGTTCAAAAATGCCGTGTGTTGTTTTCAAACTATTTCGTGTTTGCTAAGCTTTAAAGAGGGAAACAAATGGATCTCCTCAGCCGCCTGTTTATTTTCTCCCCCCATGAAAGAGAACAAGAAGTTCACAAATATATTCACCCTAAACATTTCCGAGTTAGCGACATTAAAAGTACCCGGTAGTAATGTCGTGACAAAAGAACTTCTCAAATATTGCTGTAGACACCGCGGCACTTACGGAAACCGCAAATAAATTTAGTCAGTCTTTGAAGGGACTCATTCACCGATGTAGGATATAATATCGGTCAAGTTGAAACGCTTCTCGGTTGTATTAATCGATATCATCGTGTATTTTGAACTGGTTTACTGTTAACACTATCCGTGGCAACCTAATAAGGACGTGCTATTCCGAGACATGACGCGGCGATTTTATTGATGACATGAAAATTTGCCTCTTGATTGAAACAAAATCATTCCTCTTCCAATTTTTTCTTAAGTTAATAACATTATTTCATTTTTCTCAGGAAAGGCCGTCGATAAAACCCGGAACATGGAACATCCCGGAACATCCCGGAACATTCCGGAACATCCCGGAACATCCCGGAACATCGCATAATTATGATAATTATGGGAAAAATATGTAAAATTAAATTTTGGGCTTGCTCGCGTGACCATTTGGAGCGCTCAGATTGGTCACGTGCGTACGGTGGCCCACAACTGTCACGGCAAAAGAATTAACCTCACGGCAAAAAATAAAACCTCGCAGCAAAAAGAAAAAAAAAATAACGGCAAAAAGAAAAAGACTCACGGCAAAAAGAAAAATCTCACGGCAAAAAGAAAAAGACTCACGGCGAAAAGAATAACCTCGACCTCACGGCATAAGAAATAAGAATTAAAACGTCCTCTCGACATCGAAGAAATTTTGCCGTGAGTCTTTTTCTTTTTGCTTCGAGGTTAATCTTTTTGCCGTGAGGTTCTTCTTTTCACCGTGAGTCTTTTCCTTTTTGCCGTGAGATTATTCTTTTTGCCGGGAGGTTAATTCTGTTGCCGTGACAGTTGTGGGCCACCGTACGTACGTGACCAGTCTGAGCGCTCCAAATGGTCACACGAGCAAGCCCAAAATTTAATTTTACATATTTTCCCCATAATTATCATAATTATGCGATGTTCCGGGATGTTCCGGGATGTTCCGGAATGTTCCGGGATGTTCCATGTTCCTGGTTTTATCGACGGCCCTCAGGAAAAAAGCGAGCATATCTTCTTTGAATGATTTTTTTTAAAAAACAAGGGTATCATGTTACAAACTTTGCGAGAAAAACAAAAGTATCAAGTTACAAATGTTGGCGTTGAAAAACTAAAATTATCAAGTTTGCTAGTTCAACGTATTAATGAATTTAGAATGAACGAAATTCAACGTAAAACAGCTAAGTAAAATTTAAAACCGGCTTGACAAACAGTAATTGTAAGTTATTTTGGGGCCTGCATAACACTCTGCACTATCTGAGATTGTCTCACTAGTTTATTTTGATTTCTCTGACGCTTTACTTTCGCCTTGTACAGTCCTTTCTCGTGACCAGTTAAAGTATTTGATTTGTTTCTTTACTTGATGAAGGGCACTTCCCGTTCTGTAGTCCGCAGAAATCCCCAGCCTCGTCCCTATGTGCAAATGGTGTTGCGCGCGCTTGCCTCGGGTATAAATATGCAAATTACACGTTGAAATCAACAACATCGAGAACTTACAAATGTCTTCAAAATGGAAACTCGAAACTCGTATATTGCAATTGAATAATGCTTTAGCGGTTTACTGCTTGCTAAATCAAAGGACACAAATAGCAGAGATTGTGATACATACAATGAATACATATTCACTTGGCAGTTATTGTTGTTCTTCAAATTCTGATGTGGGCCTTGTCGAAAACGTCGCTGAAAATATACAGCGAAAGAAACAGTTTGCCAAATTCAGGATGTTACAAATCGAAGAGGGTAAGCATGTTTATCATATTTATACTTTTGTAACGCTGACTTTTTCGACCCAAAGTGATACTGGTATGTAGATTACGGATACAATGATAATATACTCTTGGTCACGCACTCGACACTGCTGGCGTGATTTTGTGTCTAGAGTAGGCGATTTTGAATAATTTTTTGACGACTGCCAAATCATTTGCCCAAATTAAACTTTATATATTTTGAAAGACCTACCCTTCCTTAATTCAAATCCTTAATCCTATAAAATTCGGTGATATGGCACGTGGTCAAAATAACAATTCTTCGCACCGACCGACGAAGTAAAGGTTGGAGGACACTCTGGTTTTATTCACCGCAAAATAATTAGATTAATCCAATATTCTTGAAATTGTGGGTTTTGGACAAGGAAAAGTTATGCAATTAGTTGGTTGCATTACAATTTTTCTGCGCTTGATGGTTGCGACATGCGAATCGAATGAAAATGGTCGATTTTCAACCCAGTTGGGACTCGCTAAACTGAGTCTGGAGGGTAAATCGAAAAAAGCTGTTTTTCTCAGAAAGACAAAACTATTTCGAGGAAAAAAACACAGGCTGTTTGTATTCTTGCTAGGGGCTCGCTATATGCAAAAGGGGAGAGAAATTGAGTTTTCAAGCCTTGCCGAAGAAATTTGATTTTGTTTGATTCTTGTGGGGATTTGCTCTTAAGGCGTTGAATAGGTATTTACGACGAATAAGTTTCACCATAAAATCTGCCTTGTACCTTTGTTTTTATATATATTTTGCAAAAGAGAAAGCGAATCTATTTTACACCTAGCCCTTTAATAGAATGTGACTACTCGAACAAGTTTTGGCAAGATGTAATTAACTAGTTTGATGTTTCAATAATTAACAATTATTGGACGAGGTTCAGCAAAATATCGTAATTTGTCAGTGGCGAGCTGATGAATTATTTGCCTCGGCCTTCGGCTTCGGCAAATAATGATCGGCAAGACGCTGACAAATCACGATATTTTGCGATAACCAAGTTCAATAATTGTTTTATCATTCGATCACCAAGTTTGTTTTCATATTTTAATCACTTCCTGGCAGCTCAGAAAGCGATCAGTCATTTTTCTCTCTAGGATGAATTAAGGCCCGGGTCAAAACTTGCTGCAATAATTGGGACCATTTTTAAGTGATCATGCTTTGCATCGTAAATACAGGGTTAACATACTCAGTTGTGTCAAGCGAAGCAAATTAAGCATTTTCTCTTTGGAGCAACAGGGTAACGTGATTGACCACGCCCCAAAAAGCGAAAAAACCATCACTTGGATTTCCACTACTAGACACGTAGAAAAGTTAAGTTTTTATACATTAAATCTTTGACTCGTTGTAGGTGTCTAGGAATCCCATTGGAATGACATTGAACGCAAAACTGATCCATTGCTATTTGCTGTTTTCTGCTAGTGCCAGTCCTTCTCCAAGCTTAAATTGTAATAATAATTTTGCCTCATTCCAGGTGGTCTTTCAAAGTAAATGTTAACAGTCATTATTCAGATGTAAAACTGGTTCAGCAGCTTCAGCAGCTCGAGTTTGATGAGAGTGAGATGTAGTTCATGCTACAAGTTGTGGTTTCGGAGATCTTTGATCGTTCTGTCTTGTTTTACCGTGGACTGCTCGGCTTTATCACTCGTCGGAGAAAGATCTTTGATCATCGACTCGACCTGACTCGGTCCGCGTTTGACTGCTTCGCTTATTTTCTGAGGTGTTGCTGAATATTTGAGTAAAGGTCGGCACACACGATGGGACTAGTCCCTGCGACTAGTCCCTGCAACAAGTCGCAGGGACTAGTCGCATCGTGTGAACTGGCCATTTTTGCCACAAAATCTAGTCGCAGGGACCAAAATTTGGTCCCTGCGACTAGTCCCACGAATTCAAAGTGGTTTGAATTCGTGGGACTAGTCGCAGGGACTAAAGTTGGTCCCTGCGACTAGATTTTGAAGCAAAAATGGCCAGTTCACACGATGCGACTGGTCCCTGCGACTAGTCGCAGGGACTAGTTGCCAGTTCACACGTTGCGACTAGTCCCTGCGACTTGTTGCAGGGACTAGTCGCAGGGACTAGTCCCATCGTGTGTGCCGACCTTAAGTCGTCCATCTCGTAATCCCTAAGTTTATTCGAAGGCTTAGTTCTCTGCTGCTCTTTCTAATGCCCATTACGAAAACATGAATAGCACATACTATATTAAAGAGAGATTCTGTGAGGTGGCTTGAACGAAGCTAGGTTGTGTACAAGCACATGGCAGACAAGCTGTGTACAGCGCATGCCAGCAAACTCGCCCCAGATCTCTCGCTGGAGTTAAATACAAATAATGCCTATTCGTATATATACCACACAAGTGAATAGTACTTTTCGCGCGCGCTGATTGGCTAGCTCGGAGGTGATTAGCCAAGTACTATTCACTTTCGAGCAGCCAAAGAAAAACAAAATGGCTTTTGTCGGTATATTTTCACAAATAAAGTTAGTCTTTGGTCCACTAGTTATTCAGCTTGTGTGGTATATACTAAAACAATTATTCACCTCAGTGTCGGTGAAAGTGGTGGATATTTACCTCCACTTCGGTGAATAATTGTTAATTATCATTCGATGCAGTTTTTGCTTCCCTTCCATTGGCCAACAGCCCACTACGTGACCTACAAATAACTGCCTACAAATAATGGTCTGCTCATGCGTAGTACCGTCTTAACGTGTTTTACTGCAAATAATATTCTGCTCATGCGTAATTGGAACCACGTTCTCGAGCTCAGGTGAATTAAGGCCTGGGTCCGAGTCTGTACATTTTAAGGGGGGGGGGGGTGGTCTAAAATAAGAGAAATAAAAACTATCTCCACGATGACAATTTAAGGTCAATTGTAGGCAAGAGCTCTGCGAAATTCAGGTAGAATATATGACATTTATCTGTCACGGGACTAACCACGCTCAATTTTGCACAAAATACATTAACTCGAAATTCCCACCAGTTACCAATGAGCTGCTGAACCAGTTTTACATCTGAATAATGACTGTTAACATTTACTTTGAAAGACCACCTGGAATGAGGCAAAATTATTATTACAATTTAAGCTTGGAGAAGGACTGGCACTAGCAGAAAACAGCAAATAGCAATGGATCAGTTTTGCGTTCAATGTCATTCCAATGGGATTCCTAGACACCTACAACGAGTCAAAGATTTAATGTATAAAAACTTAACTTTTCTACGTGTCTAGTAGTGGAAATCCAAGTGATGGTTTTTTCGCTTTTTGGGGCGTGGTCAATCACGTTACCCTGTTGCTCCAAAGAGAAAATGCTTAATTTGCTTCGCTTGACACAACTGAGTATGTTAACCCTGTATTTACGATGCAAAGCATGATCACTTAAAAATGGTCCCAATTATTGCAGCAAGTTTTGACCCGGGCCTTAATTCATCCTAGAGAGAAAAATGACTGATCGCTTTCTGAGCTGCCAGGAAGTGATTAAAATATGAAAACAAACTTGGTGATCGAATGATAAAACAATTATTGAACTTGGTTATCGCAAAATATCGTGATTTGTCAGCGTCTTGCCGATCATTATTTGCCGAAGCCGAAGGCCGAGGCAAATAATTCATCAGCTCGCCACTGACAAATTACGATATATTGCTGAACCTCGTCCAATAATTGTTAATTATTGAAACATCAAACTAGTTAATTACATCTTGCCAAAACTTGTTCGAGTAGTCACATTCTATTAAAGGGCTAGGTGTAAAATAGATTCGCTTTCTCTTTTGCAAAATATATATAAAAACAAAGGTACAAGGCAGATTTTATGGTGAAACTTATTCGTCGTAAATACCTATTCAACGCCTTAAGAGCAAATCCCCACAAGAATCAAACAAAATCAAATTTCTTCGGCAAGGCTTGAAAACTCAATTTCTCTCCCCTTTTGCATATAGCGAGCCCCTAGCAAGAATACAAACAGCCTGTGTTTTTTTCCTCGAAATAGTTTTGTCTTTCTGAGAAAAACAGCTTTTTTCGATTTACCCTCCAGACTCAGTTTAGCGAGTCCCAACTGGGTTGAAAATCGACCATTTTCATTCGATTCGCATGTCGCAACCATCAAGCGCAGAAAAATTGTAATGCAACCAACTAATTGCATAACTTTTCCTTGTCCAAAACCCACAATTTCAAGAATATTGGATTAATCTAATTATTTTGCGGTGAATAAAACCAGAGTGTCCTCCAACCTTTACTTCGTCGGTCGGTGCGAAGAATTGTTATTTTGACCACGTGCCATATCACCGAATTTTATAGGATTAAGGATTTGAATTAAGGAAGGGTAGGTCTTTCAAAATATATAAAGTTTAATTTGGGCAAATGATTTGGCAGTCGTCAAAAAATTATTCAAAATCGCCTACTCTAGACACAAAATCACGCCAGCAGTGTCGAGTGCGTGACCAAGAGTATATTATCATTGTATCCGTAATCTACATACCAGTATCACTTTGGGTCGAAAAAGTCAGCGTTACAAAAGTATAAATATGATAAACATGCTTACCCTCTTCGATTTGTAACATCCTGAATTTGGCAAACTGTTTCTTTCGCTGTATATTTTCAGCGACGTTTTCGACAAGGCCCACATCAGAATTTGAAGAACAACAATAACTGCCAAGTGAATATGTATTCATTGTATGTATCACAATCTCTGCTATTTGTGTCCTTTGATTTAGCAAGCAGTAAACCGCTAAAGCATTATTCAATTGCAATATACGAGTTTCGAGTTTCCATTTTGAAGACATTTGTAAGTTCTCGATGTTGTTGATTTCAACGTGTAATTTGCATATTTATACCCGAGGCAAGCGCGCGCAACACCATTTGCACATAGGGACGAGGCTGGGGATTTCTGCGGACTACAGAACGGGAAGTGCCCTTCATCAAGTAAAGAAACAAATCAAATACTTTAACTGGTCACGAGAAAGGACTGTACAAGGCGAAAGTAAAGCGTCAGAGAAATCAAAATAAACTAGTGAGACAATCTCAGATAGTGCAGAGTGTTATGCAGGCCCCAAAATAACTTACAATTACTGTTTGTCAAGCCGGTTTTAAATTTTACTTAGCTGTTTTACGTTGAATTTCGTTCATTCTAAATTCATTAATACGTTGAACTAGCAAACTTGATAATTTTAGTTTTTCAACGCCAACATTTGTAACTTGATACTTTTGTTTTTCTCGCAAAGTTTGTAACATGATACCCTTGTTTTTTAAAAAAAATCATTCAAAGAAGATATGCTCGCTTTTTTCCTGAGGGCCGTCGATAAAACCAGGAACATGGAACATCCCGGAACATTCCGGAACATCCCGGAACATCCCGGAACATCGCATAATTATGATAATTATGGGGAAAATATGTAAAATTAAATTTTGGGCTTGCTCGTGTGACCATTTGGAGCGCTCAGACTGGTCACGTACGTACGGTGGCCCACAACTGTCACGGCAACAGAATTAACCTCCCGGCAAAAAGAATAATCTCACGGCAAAAAGGAAAAGACTCACGGTGAAAAGAAGAACCTCACGGCAAAAAGATTAACCTCGAAGCAAAAAGAAAAAGACTCACGGCAAAATTTCTTCGATGTCGAGAGGACGTTTTAATTCTTATTTCTTATGCCGTGAGGTCGAGGTTATTCTTTTCGCCGTGAGTCTTTTTCTTTTTGCCGTGAGATTTTTCTTTTTGCCGTGAGTCTTTTTCTTTTTGCCGTTATTTTTTTTTTCTTTTTGCTGCGAGGTTTTATTTTTTGCCGTGAGGTTAATTCTTTTGCCGTGACAGTTGTGGGCCACCGTACGAAAGTTCCCAGTGCTCTGCTGATCCGTCGATAGAACATTTTGAGCAGCTCGAAATTCTCAAAAGTACGACGCGCATTTCGATTATCTTCCAAAGGGTGCTATTATTAAATCTAGAGCGTCTTGGTATGAGAAGGGCGAAAAAAAAAACACCAAGTACTTCTTTTAATTTTAGGAAGGATTCAGATTGTAAAGGTGTTTGTAATACCGATATTTATGTATCGAGCCAGTTTAATTTGTAAGATCCCTTGACAGACGTCAATAAATTACTTTTTAAGTTCATTTGGAAAGGGAAAGACAAAGTCAAACGATTATTTCTCAGTTATATGTGACTTGGATAAAAGTGGACTGAAAGCACCCCATTTAGCAACCTCGTTCACAGGGCCTTTTCCTGGCTCTAGGGCGGGGTGGGAAAAGGTTCCTTTTCCCGCCCGCCCCAAAGCCAGGGATAAGGCCCTGGGGACGAGGCTACCTATTTAGAATCGATAATAAAAAGCCAACGGATTATATGTTGTAAGAAATTTGCCGAGATCAACAAAGTAATTGAAAGATTGTCCTTTCCCATTATGTAAAGAAAGTGAGATCGAAATTGATTTTGCGTTGCGCATTTGATTCAAAGAAATTATATATTCAGTTACCCAAATATTATGAAGAATGTTTCCGTTGTTTCGCAGAATATTCAGTCGTGAATAAGTTAACAGAACGAGCGTTGTGCCAAAAGATAAACAACACAGTTATTTGAAATAATAAGTTCATTTATATACAAGGCAAGTCTTTTTTCTGTGAGTCATTGATCAAGAAAGGAATAATTACACTTGAAGATCTTACGACTGAAGAGAATGATGTTACCACAGGCTTTCAAATTAAGGCAAGTGCGTCATTTACACCTAAAGAAAAGTTTCAGCTTTTGGCGATTATGGACGCAATTCAACACAGTGACATCATTTATTCGTCTCGGTAAAGCTATCTCGAAAAACATTTACAAAGAAGCCCGCTCAAAGGTCGAGATTATACCAATCACACAAAATATTCGGAAAAATATTCGGAAAAATATAATTATCATCTAGAATGGAAAGAGATATATCGTATTTCCTTTAGGGTGACTGCAGATTCTAGATCACGCGAATTTCAATTTAAGGCGTTGAATAGGTATTTACGACGAATAAGTTTCACCATAAAATCTGCCTTGTACCTTTGTTTTTATATATATTTTGCAAAAGAGAAAGCGAATCTATTTTACACCTAGCCCTTTAATAGAATGTGACTACTCGAACAAGTTTTGGCAAGATGTAATTAACTAGTTTGATGTTTCAATAATTAACAATTATTGGACGAGGTTCAGCAAAATATCGTAATTTGTCAGTGGCGAGCTGATGAATTATTTGCCTCGGCCTTCGGCTTCGGCAAATAATGATCGGCAAGACGCTGACAAATCACGATATTTTGCGATAACCAAGTTCAATAATTGTTTTATCATTCGATCACCAAGTTTGTTTTCATATTTTAATCACTTCCTGGCAGCTCAGAAAGCGATCAGTCATTTTTCTCTCTAGGATGAATTAAGGCCCGGGTCAAAACTTGCTGCAATAATTGGGACCATTTTTAAGTGATCATGCTTTGCATCGTAAATACAGGGTTAACATACTCAGTTGTGTCAAGCGAAGCAAATTAAGCATTTTCTCTTTGGAGCAACAGGGTAACGTGATTGACCACGCCCCAAAAAGCGAAAAAACCATCACTTGGATTTCCACTACTAGACACGTAGAAAAGTTAAGTTTTTATACATTAAATCTTTGACTCGTTGTAGGTGTCTAGGAATCCCATTGGAATGACATTGAACGCAAAACTGATCCATTGCTATTTGCTGTTTTCTGCTAGTGCCAGTCCTTCTCCAAGCTTAAATTGTAATAATAATTTTGCCTCATTCCAGGTGGTCTTTCAAAGTAAATGTTAACAGTCATTATTCAGATGTAAAACTGGTTCAGCAGCTCATTGGTAACTGGTGGGAATTTCGAGTTAATGTATTTTGTGCAAAATTGAGCGTGGTTAGTCCCGTGACAGATAAATGTCATATATTCTACCTGAATTTCGCAGAGCTCTTGCCTACAATTGACCTTAAATTGTCATCGTGGAGATAGTTTTTATTTCTCTTATTTTAGACCACCCCCCCCCCCCCTTAAAATGTACAGACTCGGACCCAGGCCTTAATTCACCTGAGCTCGAGAACGTGGTTCCAATTACGCATGAGCAGAATATTATTTGCAGTAAAACACGTTAAGACGGTACTACGCATGAGCAGACCATTATTTGTAGGCAGTTATTTGTAGGTCACGTAGTGGGCTGTTGGCCAATGGAAGGGAAGCAAAAACTGCATCGAATGATAATTAACAATTATTCACCGAAGTGGAGGTAAATATCCACCACTTTCACCGACACTGAGGTGAATAATTGTTTTAGTATATACCACACAAGCTGAATAACTAGTGGACCAAAGACTAACTTTATTTGTGAAAATATACCGACAAAAGCCATTTTGTTTTTCTTTGGCTGCTCGAAAGTGAATAGTACTTGGCTAATCACCTCCGAGCTAGCCAATCAGCGCGCGCGAAAAGTACTATTCACTTGTGTGGTATATATACGAATAGGCATTATTTGTATTTAACTCCAGCGAGAGATCTGGGGCGAGTTTGCTGGCATGCGCTGTACACAGCTTGTCTGCCATGTGCTTGTACACAACCTAGCTTCGTTCAAGCCACCTCACAGAATCTCTCTTTAATATAGTATGTGCTATTCATGTTTTCGTAATGGGCATTAGAAAGAGCAGCAGAGAACTAAGCCTTCGAATAAACTTAGGGATTACGAGATGGACGACTTAAGGTCGGCACACACGATGGGACTAGTCCCTGCGACTAGTCCCTGCAACAAGTCGCAGGGACTAGTCGCAACGTGTGAACTGGCAACTAGTCCCTGCGACTAGTCGCAGGGACCAGTCGCATCGTGTGAACTGGCCATTTTTGCTTCAAAATCTAGTCGCAGGGACCAACTTTAGTCCCTGCGACTAGTCCCACGAATTCAAACCAGTTTGAATTCGTGGGACTAGTCGCAGGGACCAAATTTTGGTCCCTGCGACTAGATTTTGTGGCAAAAATGGCCAGTTCACACGATGCGACTAGTCCCTGCGACTTGTTGCAGGGACTAGTCGCAGGGACTAGTCCCATCGTGTGTGCCGACCTTTACTCAAATATTCAGCAACACCTCAGAAAATAAGCGAAGCAGTCAAACGCGGACCGAGTCAGGTCGAGTCGATGATCAAAGATCTTTCTCCGACGAGTGATAAAGCCGAGCAGTCCACGGTAAAACAAGACAGAACGATCAAAGATCTCCGAAACCACAACTTGTAGCATGAACTACATCTCACTCTCATCAAACTCGAGCTGCTGAAGCTACAACGAGAATCGGCGCGGAACAGTTCCCCAACATGGCGGCGGCAGATCAATCAACAACACCTGGCGACAATCCTACCGCAAAACCAACCTTAAAACACCTCCACCAAGATCCCAACGTACAGTCCGAGCTAAAATCTCTTCTGGATTCTTTGGGAGAACCAGCGTTAGTAGGCCTGACGGAAGAAGAGGAAGCTCCGGCAACCCAGCTGTTGGAACCCACTTATTCTCAAGGTAAACGTACATTACTTATCCCTGATTTCAATAGTTCCCTCCCCACAGTCCTTCAAGAGGTCAGGGAGACTGTGCCTGGAACCTCGGGTGACTGCAAAATCATCTTAAAATCCTTTCAAGAAAAGAAGCCCTCCCTTGAAAATATTTCATTCCCTCAGTGATCAGCGGCTAACTTTCGTATTATGGATATTCTCATGGAGAATGGCCTTCTATCATCCGCCTAGGACATCTTTGATTTTATTTTACACAGTTCAAAGATTTCTGAACTCGCAAAATGCTACCCCTTACCGAAAGTGATGCAGTGTGATGATTTGTACCGACAAATGCAGTTTGCCACGAACTGTACATGGGGAACTGACAGCCAATTCATATCTCACCAAACACTTCATAGACCAGATAGCCTCACTGCAACAACCACCCGCCCTGTACCTCCTCGCAAACCGTCCCGCCCAGTCATAAATCCAGCAACAGGGAAGCAGGTTTGCTACGATTTCCAACGGCACAAGGATTGCCGCTTTGGCTCTTCGTGCAGATGTGACCATGTTTGCATCAAGCCACAATGTCTTGGAACTCATCCACAATGGCAGCACCAGTCTGCTGTCGTTCAAGACCCTCGATTGTGAACCCACACTCAACTGCAGAGATTTCTCCAAATAATTGTACCTTGACGGAAGACCTAGCAGGAGATATCTCGTCCACATCATTGCATGCAGGGAACAATCTCCCCTTTTACAACACATCATCCCGCAGAGTGTGGGGAAAGCCACAATCATATCTAACTTATCATATCTAACTTATGTGTGTTTAACACAGCACATATAGACCTATTTGATAGACCTTTGCTACATATGTCATTAAATCAGCGAGAATTAGCCTAAAAAATACATTTTCTAAGTCACGCACACCTGTATCCATGTACCAATACGACCCTATTTGAATAGTATATAAGAAATAATTGAAACTTCCCACATACAGATTTTTTTTGTTTTTTAGTATAATGGAAAGAATCAGAAAAGGAAATGATCTGCCCTCCCCAAAAAACGGAGGTCAGCGAGCGTCCAACAAAAATATTCGCACACCAAGTTAACGCAAAGGTCATCAGCTCTATATTTTGTCGAGTTTTCGACTCGGTGCGCGCGTTTGAAAATGACGTGGCACGCGCGTGCCCAATGAATAGCGTGTGCACAAAGAGATGCGCAGTACAATGGGCGCGAACGTTCTTAACTTCGAACTGCGCCTTCCAGATGATCCTGTGGCTGAGTTGTTGTCTCTTTGCAAGGAGACAAACTTGAAACGTAAATGTTCCAAACTGCACCTGCAACGACTTCTTGGGCGGCACGTGTTGTCCGAGGGAGCCGCAGCTTTCTTGGGCTTCTTATCACCTTGGCAAACTGTGTTAAACGTCCACACCATCGCGTCTATTTAAACCTGGGTGCATGAGCTGACCTTCTCTGGTGGACCTCCCTCCTACTTGCACACAACTGTAAAACCTTGTTCCCCTCAGCAATCTTAGAACTCCCTACACCCGCGTGCTTACTGACACCTCGCCATCTGGTTTGGGTACCACTAACTGGGCCTTGGACCACCCCGCTCTCTACCCTCTCCTCATCAATTATAAGGAATATTGTTTTACGACTCTTGAATTACAACTTTTTTAGCAGCATGCCGTTTGGCACCTTTCTGGCCAGGTTACCGCGTCATTGTCAAGTCAGACAGCCAGGTGGCCGCTGTTATTCTAAACAAAGGTTCATCCCACTGCCCAATGATCATGGCCTTGATCCGTTACCTGTTTTGGCTTAAGGAATATTTCAGCTTTAGCATTTTTATCGAGCACATTCCAGGATCAATTAATACCTCAGCAGATAGTGTCTCATGCCTTGATGATGTGCGTCACTGGCCAGAGTTCTAAGCATGGCTCTCCAAGTTCCCTGCATTACGGGACTTTAAACCTCACATGTCGGCATTATCTCTTGCACTCCTTAGATCCAAAGGATGAGCAGCAACTGGACCGTGAAGTTGTCAACTTCCGTCGTCAAATATATGCTCCCACTACCAAGTCTACCTATATGAGTCAAACGCGTTCATACCTCTCCTTTTGTGTATATCATGGCTACCAACCTCTCCCAGCAGCAGGATCAACTCTTGATAGTTATGCAGCTTTCCTGGCGAGATCACTTTCAGCGTCCTCGATCCCAGCCTATTTAAATGCAGTCCGCATCCTACATCTTGAATATGGTTTTACTGATCCAACCAAAAACAACTTTCACCTGGCAACTACACTTCGGGGAATTAAGCGTGCCAAAGGTTTGACCGTGTCCCAAAAGAAACCAATTACGCCCCAAATCCCCTTGGCCCTCAGGAACCAGCTAAACTGGGATGATCCTTGGCACGCAACATTCTGGGCAGTTTATTGGGTAGTGCCCTTTGGCGTCCTTCACAAAGCTAACCTACTGTGTAGAGGTTCAGCTCAATTCAATCCATCAAAGCACATCATCTTTATTGCCAACTGGGCTATTGTCATCAACAAGATGGTCAACGACAATCCAATTTAGCCGCGCATTCTGACAATTCCTCTACCTCGCATCGATCAGTACCCCCTCTGTCCTTACATATCTCTTAAGCATGCTTTCAATTTAGTAACTGCCTCTTTGACAGGCTAAGCCTTTGTCGTCCCAGCATCAAAAGGCCTAATCCCTCTGAAATACGGAAAGTTTGATTCCATGCTCAAATCTTTGGCAGCAGCGATCAACTTTGACCCATCTCACAGGCCCAGCTTCCTGCCGAACTTATTAAACGATTGGGAGATTAACTAGTAATAATCAAAGATTATGAGAGTGCGTTCGACGCCGTATAAATGTTTATACAAATACTTTAACTGATCTCCCTAGCTGACTCTCAACCTAAAACCAACCTTTTTTCATCAACAACCGGGGTTTTACAGAAAGATATTTCAGTGGCAAAGTCCACGCCAGTCTGATTGAAGACTGCGTTGAGTGACAGCACCAGTTTCCACAGACTCACAAGTTTAAAATAGGACTAAAAAATTTACATCAGCCTTCAAATTTCGTGCTAAATATTGTCACATTGAGTCGTAATGTTTAAGCGCAAAAGCTAATTTGTAAAAGTATATTTTTTGTCGAACATTATTCAAAGCGGGAAGCTCAAATATAACTGAGTAAACATTTGCAATCGCGTGCTAGTTGGTCGCGTAAACAAACTCCGTGCGACTGATTCGAGTATTTCCCCTATCCTGATTAACAAAGTACACAGTATTTACATTTCCGTTCCCTGGTTCAGGTTCACTCTTATGGATCTTTCCTTCAGAGTACTCTTCCACTGATTCCAAATAATATTCGACCGGATACTACTAGCCTTTTCTATCGCAACTGGAACTAAATCCACAAATGCAATCAAATACAGCCCGGGGATTTAATACAGCTGTTTCCACAGTTAACATCCCAAAGCCTAGGCGATCGTGTTCGTGAACATATAAAAAAAATAAAGCTTAAACCTTCCAACACGTCCGACAAACAGCGAAGCACGAGGCAGAATGATAAAGCTTGCACCTTCCAACACGTCCGACAAACAGCGAAGCATGAGGCAGAATGCTTTGCGCAACGAAATTGTGACGTCATTCAAAATGGCGCCGAAAAGGTGAACCATGGAACGAAAAAACACGGGTCAGCTTTCTCTTACGTGCACAGGAAACCTACGCGATAACAGGCAACCCAGAAGATTAGGAAGCGTTCTTCCTTCGTCGAACGCAAAAATCCGATGTTCATAGGTCGTACATTCACATCCCGGTTAAGGATAGAATGCTAGCAGTTAGGCAATAGACCTCTTTAGCTTGGGCGGTTTGTTTTCCCATTGTAGACCACGTGATGATACTCTTGAGAATTCTTGCTTTCAAATTTTCAAATAGTCTCGTGTATATGAATGAATAATTTTAAGATGGACAAAAGAAAAATTCTCCAGAGAATACCACGTGTTCTACAATGGGAAAACAAACCGCCCAAGCTAAAGAGGTCTATTGGCCTCGTTTGTTTAGCTTTGGGGAGTCATGTTACTACAGTAGTGCAGTAGTAGGTCAGCGGAGGTCACCAACTGCTTGGTAACCTCTCGTGCTGCAGAGTTACCGCGCGAAAAAGTTGGAGCCGCCATGTTTGTATCACAAGTGTGATTCGTGTAGTTCAAGTTTTCATCCGTGTAATCCTTCTGTCATCCGCTTTAGTTAGGCGAACTAAGTTGTTATCTTGGGAATAAAGTGATTCCTGTGAATAATAACGGTCGTCTTTTACTTCTCCTCGAAACTCCTTCGAATTCACAAGTGCGAACTTTGAGGGCAGCCACAAGTTTGTTTCCTTTTTTTCAGTTTTCTTAGTCTGTTTTGTCTGGAGTTAGGTCGTGCCTCCCTTGGGCAATGTAATAAATGGAAGGGTCCATCCAGGATCCCTTCCGTGCTCACCCCAGACGTTGTTGTAAGTTGTGTAGCCTGTTGAAGTTTTACCTTTTGAGAGAGAGTTAAATGATAGAAGTAAAAGTCGAAGCGTCATCAGAGATTGACAAAATTTTTGGACTTTGGAAAAGGCAAGCAGATTTTCATCTACTCAATCATTTCTTGATTCTGGCAAAACAACATATTTACTCCTGCAGAAATAAAGGTTATCCTCCGTCATTAAAGACGTGTCTTGAAAAAGTAGCCTCAATATATAAAATTGAACCTACGATTGCTGAATCAAATGGTAAGCGTACTTTTCACGACGTTGAGTGGAGAAAGTTTTTACCAAATAATTGCAGTTCATCTGGTAGCTTGTAGTTTCAGTTGTAATTTATCATACACGGCCGTTTTTCTTTTCTAATAGTTGTTGTAATCACTGAACTAAAAATCCTATGTAATTTATTATATATAGCCGTCCTTTTTATAATAGTCCTTGTAAAAAAAAGTTCAGTGAAAATAAATAAAATCCTTTGCCGTTTTTTGGGATGTCACGAAATGATGTGACGTCAACGTATGTTACGTCAAGAAGGGCATTGAAATCGGGCAATTCTTCTTGCTGGATATGGCATTAAATTTTCCCGAAAAAGGATTGACAATTCCGTAAAAGGGGAAAAATATCAAACACTTTGTGTTTCCAAGCTTCTAATTGGGTTCCAAAAATAGGTTACATGTACTTTGCAGGAAATAGCTGATTGCGTGGTCTTGCAAAAACCGTAATTATCATTGCGAGTGACTTTTAATGACTCTTATAACATAGCGCGCGCGCTAGTCCTATCTAAATCCTATTTAGCAATCATGAACAAAATCTTTATGTACGCACGACCGTGCTCAATAAAATGACGTGTGCAATGACATGTGCGAATTTTTTATTGACAATTTTAGAGACCAGGGGCCCGTTTCTCGAAGCTCCCGGTAACCACCGGGCCCGTTAAGCTGTTTTGTTTTCCATTCCAGATGGGAGTTTCAAAAGCTGTGAATA
>JAHPZR010020636.1:5000-20148 GCA_019787425.1 Platygyra sinensis | reverse complement strand
GGACACCCAAGGTCATCGTCAACCCTGACGATCAAGATATCAACCCTTACTTCGGGATGGCCAAAGTGGACATCCTACCACCCTACAACCTGTACCATCCCGTCCTGCCACACAGACACAAAGGTAACTGACCTTTCCCCTCTGCCAAGCGTGCATGGAAGAAGAGATGACCAAACCCCTCTCGGAGAAATCGTGTCTCTGCCGTCACACGCCCGAACAACGCACGCTCCGAGGTACCTGGTGCACTCCCGAGATCCGAAAGCCGTAAAACTGGGGTACACCCTCATCAAGATCCACAACGTTCACCATTTTCCACCCAACCAACGCAAAAAGGGACTCTTCGCCGATTATGTGAACACCTGGCTGAAAATCAAGCCAGAGGTCCCGCATGGCCAACACCCCCCACAAACAAAGCGCAGTACGTATGGCTATACAAGCAGAAAGAAGGTATCGATCTCGATCCCAACCTCATCGTCAAGAATCCAGGACGCAAAGCCACCGCCAAACTCATGCTAAACAGCTTCTGGGGCAAGTTCGGCGAAAATATGCACAAACCCACCACCGAAGTCGTCCACACAGCCCACCATCTCTTCGCCCTGGTCTCCAACCCCCTCTACGACATTCGACAAGTTCGACTCTCCAATGACGACACGCTCGAAGTCGTCTACGCCAATCTCAAGGAGAATCAACCCGACAATGGACGCGTGAACATTTTCGTGGCTGCTTACACCACCTGCCACGCACGACTCAAGCTCTACTCGTACCTGGAACAGTTACAGCAACGCGTCCTCTACTTCGACACGGACTCTGTCATCTACACCACCAGACCAGACCAACCCCGTATTCCTCTAGGGGACTACCTGGGAGAAATGACGAACGAACTCGATGACGGTGACGTCATCACAGAATTCACGTCCGCGGACCTAAAAATTACGGCTACAAAACACGTCAAGGCAAAGTCTGCTGCAAAGTGAGAGGATTCACCCTCAATGTCCGGGGATCCCAGCAACTGAACTATGACGTCATGCATCAAAACCTCCTCGACGAAATCACACAACCCTTGGACGAACGACGGAACATCAACGTGGTCAACCCCAACTTCTTCTACAGAAGCCCCGCCACCAAACATCTACGGGTCATCACACGCACCAAACGCTACGGACTCGTCTTCGACAAACGCGTCGTAGACTCGACGACTTTTGCCTCGTTTCCCTACGGATACTCCCGTTGCTAGGGAGATACCTGTCAATCAAACACCCGTTGCTAATGGAGAAAATTGAAAGTCGCTATCATCACGCCATCTTGGATGGTCACGTGGTATGAAACCTGCCTTCTGATTGGTCGAGACCAATTTTTAATGATATGCACTGCTCTCTGATTGGCTACTGCTCTTAGGGGCGAGCTTCACTACTATAATTCATCATATTTGTCCGCGTCTGTCTGCCATTTTTTAATTGGGGAGTAGGCCCTGGGAATGAGGTTAGTGCCCAGGTGGGTGCTCCCACAAAAATTGGGTGGGTGTGTTTGGCCTACTTCCCAAAACCCTTATTTATGACCAAAATCTGCAATCTTGCCTCTCCTATTTATGACCTGACCAAAAATTTGAAACCCTGTTTATGACCCTGATCCTGTTTCAGACCTGAATTATAATTAGTTCCCTAGTTCAAACCAATGTTAAATTAACATAAACATAATTCAATATTGATGAAAAAGTGGCTTCTTCAAAAAAACATACCAATATCAAGGCCAGAATGCAAAAACCATACCCTATTTATGATCAAAATGGCCAAAATCAGCTAAAATTGAAACGGCTGAAAACCATACCCTTCGGGGCTGCACATACCTATACAGCCCATGTAAGGGAGTGGCCCCCGGGGGTTGGTGTCTAGTTTCCTGGATGGAAGAGGGGTTTGATCGGGAAAAAGATAGAATCTCACTATTTTTTGTAGAGTCTCCAGATTCTCCTTTACCAGGGGTTGGCAGGTCTGCACTTGCAATGTGTTAGTTAATAGTGTTATGAAATCTTTTAAATGAACACTAACAGGATTTTCATGATCAGTTGCTTGAAAGAGTTTTTACAAACCTTCCTTCGACCATAATAAATACTCATATTGTTTCAAATTGGTGTTTGGAGTGTTGTCTTCAACGAGCTCACCAATCCCACTCGAGAGAGTGCAAAAAAGCCTTAAATTAAGGCTTGATACTTAAGCAACAAACAAGCCAGTATATACAGTACTTCGACAAAGATGTGAATCATTCTTTTGTCAGCACTTTTGGTGAGATATATAGCGATGTTTTTCGTTACGTCACCAATTGTCATCAATGTGCCAACCAGAGGTTTATTGACTGATGAAACAATGAATGCTATTGTTCAGTGGCTGGCAAATTTGAATATCAAAAGAAATATGACGTCAATGTTTGTAAACAAGAAACATGTATCACTATTTGAGTTCTTTTGTACTGAAACACTTCTAGCAAAAAATTAATTGACAAATGAAATTGACATCAATTTGCATCACGTGGAGCATGACGCGTCTGCGCATACTCGATAGGAAAGCAGACAGTTGCTCGCAGAGGTTTCTCTCTCGTTTGGCGTAAGAGAAACCAACTCCTGAACTGCTAGCCTACGCGTAGCCATACCCTTCCCCCCAGGAAAAACGGGAGGGGGTATCGTCTGCGAAAAGCTGACACAAATCGTGTTATGTGACGTCAAAGTAATTTATGTAAGTTATGTAAATAAATTATATTTTCCACCAAAGAGCGACGATACTCTTGTCCTCACGCAGACAAAGGCCTCGTAAATATTTATTATTTGGAGCTTTTTTGCAAGTCACTGTCCTTTTCAAGTGTAGATTGTGTCAGTAAAGATATTGAAAAGGATTACGAGCGATTTTGGTTCGAAGCAAGAAGACAATCTTTGATGTAAACGTCGCGCTCGCAAATTAGGAGTTCCATATGCACGCTGCATCAGAGCACATTTGTAGGTAGTGTCTTGGTCTCCTCAAGAAGAGAAATAATTTGCAGTAGAACCTGCAGAACCTGGAAGAATTACAAAAATCTAGATGGGAATCAACTACGCCACAACTTTGAAGCTGGCCTTGTTTTCCAGCTGAAAAACTCGCGTAAAAGGGGGTGACGGCTTACACGACTCTTACGGTTCGTGGCATTTTCGTTTGCCGTTTTCTTTTCGGTCTCTCAACCTTTTCGTCGCTTCATTCTTGTTTATGAAGGGCACTTCTTCACGTTGTGTTATAAGGAGAAATTAGAGCCACATCGTCAGATCTTGCTATGGCAATTTTTTTTTAACACAGAGGTCAGAGGTCTGCATGATTTCGGCTGTTTATATCTGCATGTCGCTTTGTCGAGTTTGACACCACTATAATATTTGCCATGTGTTAGTGCATTGTTTTGGCTGATATTGCAAGATATGTTTAGTCTCCACGTATTTGCTTTTGAGGGAAAAAATATGATGTTTATTGTGAACGTGTTGCTTACCGCCTTGCATTCTATATTGTGACGCCTGGCTCGGCTGTGATTAGAACTGTTTGCATGTACAGTAGATAGATTCTTTTTATCACAGGTATCATATTTACCATCGTACGTTTTTCTTCGGAGATACCGTGGCTTTACTTCGGGAAAGCTATAGGCTTTTCTAGAGAAATTCTTAGCTTCTTGCAGCTATCTGATCGAGCTTATGTTTCTGGAGCTTGATGTATAGGTTTATTCCTCCTTTGATCATTCTGGTACCACATGACTCAAATGTAGCTCTTTACGCGCAAGTCTGCTGACTGTGTTGTGTGTTGTATATGCTATTGTACGTCTTATTTTTCTATTCCAAACGTCTCGCAAACCCGGCTCGGAAACCTCATATAGCTGCATTGAATGCTTCCCGAGTTCGTGTAGCTTCCGACATTCCGTCCGTCACTACTGATCTTTAGTACCGGTCATGAGAACGAGGCAAATCTATTTTAGCCAATAAGTATTCTCAAAAGTATTGCTTGCCGCCTTTATCCAATAAGAAACTACTATATATTCCATGCAAAAGCTTGACGTCACATAACACGATTTGTGTCAGCTTTTCGTAGACGTTCCCTCCCTCCCGTTTTTTCTCGGGGGGAGGGTTCTCTCGAAAACGAGGACCGAGGATCGAGGATCGAGGATCGAGGATCGGGGATCGAGGATCCAGGATCGAGATCAAAATTAAACGCTTAAATGAGCCAAAGCAAACCTAACTAGCAAAACATAAACATCTGTGGTGTCAACACCATGCACACCATGCTACACCATAGTCAAACAGCTCTGCTCTCTTTTTTTAAAAAAATATCTTCTATAGAACGCAGCATGTAATGCCCTTCCGCAACAATACTGTCAAATAACATAGGTTGCAGGGCCAAACTTAAAAGAAGAAGTGGCGAAAATGCCACAAATTTTACGACCCGTAAGCGTCATGTGAGCCTGCCTATGAATTTCATCAGTTGACATTTCCGGCCACCTGAAGCGCAACAAGAATTAAAATAAGAATTTACGTCACAGACATGCTTTGCCGTTTATGCATCCAGAAGATTCTCGGGGAGGAACGTAGCCCAGACTCGAGAAAACGGCGAAAACTGAGCCTACTTACAGCTGGTGGAAATGATAAAAATAGAAAACGGAAAGTGAAACAGCAAACTGTTTCAAGATAAGCCAATATATAGATGACACTGTTGCAGCGTTAGACGGCTGGCAGCGGGGTTTTTAAGGCTGGGTGTCAATAACGAGTTCCAACGGGTCAATTTCCACTATTTCCACCAAATCGTTATAATAATTAATTTTCTATCAGTTTGTCGGGTCATGTAGGTGACCTTGTCAGGTATTTGACCTGAGACCCCTCGCTTATCTGGAACACTGTTGGCAGTCTGAAGATGTTGGCTCCAAGGTTTCGCGGTACGAGAATACATAAAACTTCTGGAACTCAGTGTGTGGTAAAATCGACGGCCGGAAACACGCTTATGATGTCAGCTTATCGGTGTGTGAATTCTTCACAAAGAGTTGGCATTGTGTTGTGAAATTAAACGAAAAGCCGATTACAATTTTAATAGATTTCTCTTTGTCCATTGAAATAGCATCGTGGTTTCCAAAATCATAAAATAAATTCAATATTAAAAAAGATATGTTCTAATAAAAGATCAATTTTTTTTTTTTTGCATTGATCTGCATTTGTTATTTGACAAAGACCAGACTCAGCCTTGTTGCGAAACTACAGGCGTACAGAGTTTTCTGGAAATATCGGCAACTGATGAGATCCACATGGAGGATCGAAACCATGGTCTTGCCCAGGAGGGAGGGGGTGTCTCCAGGCAAACAGTGGTTTAGTCATAACTACCAGTGTGACTTCACGTCATACATCTGTGATTTTCGAAATGGCGGCCAAATTTTTTGGTTCCTTAACTGAAAGAAATGTGAAAATTTCTAACTTTCTTATGATTCGATTACGTTGTTCAATGTTACCCAAGATTCAAAATATATGAAAGACTTCTTTGCAGTAATTTTCGGTAGGATAAGTTATTCGAAAGCCTCATATTTGGAGTAGAAACATACTAGCAAGTGCCTGAGACATCGACAAAGTTTAATGGATTGACAACGTTTTCCGGAGCCCACGCAGAAATGCGGAGGTGTCCTGATCACAGAATAGGAGGTTTGGTACATGGTATGTTAAGTTTGGTCTGTGCTGAGAATTAAGTCTTCAGTACTTATGGTTCGTCTCAACAATCCCTTCAAAGTTAACGGAATGGCATTTGGAGAGCGACTCACTTCAGAATACCCGGCCACGAATTGCGTGATGTAGTCCCGCAGTGTTGTATAGCGATATTCACTGTTTACAAACAAGTCTTTTGATATTTAAATTTTGCCAGCCACAGAACAAAAGAATCCTTTGTTTCGACAGCCAATAAACCTCTGGTTGGTACATTAATGACAATAGGAGACGTAACGATGAGTATCGCCATTTTATGGGTTGACGAGTAAAGTATAAAGACGAGTAAAACTATTGCTCCAGCAGTCCCGCAGTGGATACAATGAATATTAAAACTCCGGGTTTCGGTTCATGGATTATAGAACGAAGTCTTTTTATGTGTAACGCGCTTGTTTCGGCTGATGGATTTTAGAACGAGGTATATTCATGAGTAGCACCCTTGTGTCGTGCATACATTAAGTTTTTCTCTTTTGTTTCCCTATGCAAATATTTATTGACTGCGGGACTTCGGGAGCAGGCATTTAATTCTACGCAATCGTGGCTGTGTTTTCTGAAGGTTAGCCCTTCTGGAGCACACAGGCAGTCATCTACCCCATAAAATTTAAAAACACAAGCATTCAACAAGCTAACAGCTGGTAAACATAGACACTCTTGACCTTTCACCAATCGAACAAAGTTTAATACGCGAGAAATCAAACCGACATGTACGCCCTCGAACTCAAAAAGGATTGTTGAGCAAAATGGCTCATCACATTGAGAAAAACTAACAATGGCTGGAAAGTTATATCAAAGAGGAACAAAACCTCCTATTATGGGGTACTTCTGTTGAAAACTTGGAGAGAAAACGGCGGGCGTTTTGGGTGGCCTTTACTTGACCGGAAGTCAAGATGGCTGTAACCCCACTTGACCCGATTTGTTTTCAATAAAATTTGGAACTAAAAACGCACACAAAACAACAAACAGTTTTACTCACAGACAATATCCACTACAAAGCTTGCACATTTATGCCAAATTAGTGAATAATAGCGCAATAATAGCTTGTGTTATTCTCTTTTTATTTGAATTCAATGGAGTCCCGACGCCAAATCTTGGCAAGCCGAGCGAAGCTTCGACTTGTTGCAATGTGACGACACACTGGCAGTGATGAGTCGGTCTCTGACAGATCTCGAAAACAATAGTCACCCCCTCCCTCCTGGTCTTGCCCGAACTAAGCCGAACAATGGCATATGCAACATGCTAAACACACTTTCGTGTAGAACTACATTTATTTGAATTATGTGGTGCCGTCGAGCTTGAGAAACATATAAGCTCCATCAGATAGCAGCAAGAAACTTAAAGAGTGCTTCAAGAGCAATGTATACCTTTCCCGAGGTAAAGCTATGACGTCTCAGGAAAAAAAACCTACAAGGACAAATAATATGATATCCGTGATAAGAATCTACCTGCTGCTTGCAAACGAGTTCTTGTGAGCTCCTTGGTGCTTCGCCGTGGGTAAACAAATTACATTTACATTTTTACAGTTCTAATGACAGCCGGGCCTGGCGTCACAATAATGCAAGTTAGAAAAACGTTCATGGAAAGTTTTGTAGTTTGCCCCTAGAAAGCAAATACTTAGAGACGTGAAACAGATCTTGCAATTTAAATGAGCCTGAACGGGAGTCGTGCAGGCCTGTCACAAATTTATGTGATTTTATTTTATTTTATTTTTTCACTTGATCTTTGATTCTCGATCCTCGATCCTCGATCCTCAATCTCCGATCCTCGTTTTCCTGGAAACCCGGGGGGAGGGTACGGCTATACGTAGGCTACTGAACTGCTCACAAGGTAAATCGACTCAGATCGTGTAGGAAAAACGACTTCGGTCTGTAAGAGAAACGATCTCGATATAAGCGAATCGACTTGCTGGAGAAATAAAATAAATAAGGAATACAAAAATACGTGACTACACAAGTAATGTACCAGTCAATTCCAAAACCGCCCATCTCCACCCGCGCCCCGGGCATTCCGCGGGCATTTGACTCGCGTTAAGCTTTGTACAGTGGGGAATTTGACCCAAAATGAGGCCCGCCCGGTGGGGCATTTGACTTTCCTGTCAAAATGTCTGTCAGCGGTCGGAAACAATAGGAGATTCGCAATAGCCCTTTTCACGGTTAATTTTTCTCATTTGCATTACAATGTAATCAACGTGAATGCGAGGCAATTTCGGGCTAAAAGTGCGAAATAGCCCGAAATTGCCTCGCATACATGCTAGATTTTATTGTAATGCAAATGAGGAAAGCTAACCGTGAAAAGGGCTATTCTTTGATTCAGCACGTGAGCCGCATTCTCGGGTCATTGCTCTTGTCGATTCCATGTGGGGTTTTTCTGTTGTTGTCGTTTTATGTAGTTATATCCTGGAATATGCCTTTGTTTAAAGCGTGGAGCGAAGAAAAGCTGACAAAAAAATTCGTAGTGGCTGAAAATTTTGCAGAACTTGTTTCAAAAGGTAAGCGATTCTGTTTATTTCCAAAGGTAAGCGATTCAGCTGTTTTCCCTGGAGGGTGGGGTATTTGACCCTCTTTGAAGCTCGAACGAGTGGGGCATTTGATCGTCTAAACTGGCACAATAGCAGGGAATTTGACCAGATTGTTTCAAAAAAAGTCAAATGCCCCGGGGTTTGCCGGGGGGGAGGGGGGATGGGCGGTTTTGGAACTGACCGGTACATAAGTCTTATATAATTTTTTTAGACGGGAAATTGGATACCTTCTGCCAGTCCCTACGAGATACGTGTTGGTTCCTTGAAGCGTCATAGGACTAGGATTGCATCCTAGTATTCGTAAAACACGTGGAGATAGCTGTTTAATCGTTGCAAACGTACAAGATTTCCAGCAAAACCAGAGTACGATGAAACCAAGGCCGCCATTTTGTTTCCCATCTTGAGCTCATTGGGAAGTCCGCTGGTCGTTAGCGGTTTCAGCTCGCTTGTTGCCATGCAGCTGTAAGTTGCTAAAGCGATTGTGTGCTCCCTGTGGTTTGTAGAACCGATTCATTAGACGGTCAACGCAACCATGGAAAGCACTGATCATGAACTGAACAAGACAAACAAAGTCTGGCTGCAGCCAAAATCCAAGACAATATGGCAGCAACAAGTGTTATCTCGCCAGTCTTTTGATCACGCGCAGTTATGTGTCGTCAAGGTAAAAATAGCAAAATTGTTCCATCTGCGCGCGGATCACAGCACTTACGGTCTCCGTACCCGATTATGGCTCCTGCAGGAACTAAAACAAATATGCTACTTAAAACATTACATTACAATGTTATCTGAACGTGGATTTGTAAATAAGACTAAATAATATAAGCGCTTTAAAAAAAAAACGTTCCTACACGCTGGCTCTTTTTGGTTGGATGGGGAGGCTTATTAACTATAGATTAACCGCTTAACGCGGCTCATAAACGTTAATTATACACGTAGTAATTTATTCTGACGTACACAAATTAATTGCGCAGCTGATTAGGTGCGGCAGGCCAAAAAAAGTCACGCTGAAAAAAAAATATAAAAAAACCTTTCTAATGAAAGAAAAAGGATATCTGGAAATGAGAACTGTTACAAGACAACTCTTGATTTGCCTGGTTTTCGGTTTCTTCATTTTGCGGTCTTCACTGCACAGAAATGCCATATCGTAAGTATTGTTAGCATTTTTTTTTGGGTGAAATCCTTCTGTGAAATGAAACTTGCACTGACATCCTCAAGCCGTTTAAAGCCTGGGTCAGGAATGTAAAGTAGAAATATGGTTGGACAGCTATATCTCTTGTTATATTTGTTTTACCAAGCTGAACTTTTCCCTGAAGATAAAACTCGGCGACCCGCCTTGCCTTGACGTATTTTCTTGACCACGTGACCGTTTTGTTAAATTTTGGTAAATCGGCGAATTGATGGCGAATTTTCGGTCTATTGATTAATAAATGAGCATTTTCGAAGCAAATTGAAATTATCTATCTTGCTACTTTCGGAATGATCTTCCTGGATTTCGTTTTTAGAAGATATAGATGATCAAAGGTCAGTGTCAAATTTCACCCTTTAAAATTTTTCTAAGAAAGAGGGACGGTCAATCCAAACGTGAGAGGATGAAAATGATTGATCTGTATCTAAAACTCATTTTTGCGGCATGATATTACTAAAACCCAATTCCTCAAATAATGGCTATTTTCCGCTAAACGTCAAGTGACGTGTCACGTGACCTGTCAGAAGTACCAATTCTACTTTAAAATGTTCAGGACGTTTAAACCTAACTGTGTGGTAAATCTGGTTTCATTTCCATTTATGCTCTCAAAAATACAACCACTAAATTATTTTTTACCGGTAAAAGCCTTTGGCCCAGGCCTTAAACTACTTGAGTCTTAACAATACGTTAAGTCTTACAACACGTTGTCTTATGTCTTATTACTTCACAACACGTAAAGTCTTATGCAAAGAAAAAATGATTCAACTGCAAAGGTGCGTTGCATATGAACCAGAGACCAAAAGTCCGCACTTCCCGCGTTACCGGGGTTTTCTATAGTAGCCTCTAATTGGTTCTTGCAAATGGTCGTTGTTTCGCGCACCATGATTGGTCTAATGGATCTCGTGAAACCATAGTTACGGCGGGGATCAAAAAATAAACTACATTTGGATGCGGCGCCAGAACGACCGAAACGAGGAATAATCTATAATCTATAATCTATACATCGAGTTCGAGAAACATAAGCTGGATCAGATAGCTGCAAGAAGCATAATTTATTATAAGAGTGTTTCTAGAGAAATCACGGTACTTTTCTCGAGGCATAGCTACGACTTCTCAGGAGAAATACGTACGAGGACAAATAATAGGGAGTTTAAGATAACCACGACGGCAACGGCAGCGAGAACGGCACTAAACAAAAGGTTCAATGAGCTGAACAATGGTTCTGCACGTGCGTAATAACTTTTTGTACATTTCTTTGCCGTCCTCTGCAAAACAACAACGTGAAATGACCAATTTTGCGCTGTCTGTTAAGAACGTGAACTACGACGGCTATTTTTTTAGAAATTGTATTTCAAATTCGTTGCGGTGTCCCAGATTTAGTTTCGTGATAGCTTCGACAGTGATAAACAAAGTAAATGCCATAAGAGTATCCCGAGATTCGTAGGTGAAATACAAATTCATTTTTTTGATCGGCGTTACCTTCGGCGTCGTCGTAGTAGCTTCTTAAACTCCCTATTATGATATCTGTGATAAGAATCTACCTACTGCCCCGGGCCTGCTGCTTGCAAACAGTTCTAATCACAGCCGGGCCAGGTGCCACAATTCTTGGTTTTCATGTGACGTAATCATATTTCAAAGTTAGGTATTACCTTTCCTTCTGAGGTTTAAGTTTCATCAGATAAAAGACCCTATAGGAACTTGACATTTCACAATATTTTAGTTCGACAGGGTTCTTCTTAATCTCGGGCCCCTTAATAGATCGTTTTCACATGACGTCATCACTAAAGATCCACCAAACAGGGACCGCGCAGATGGAGGGGCTGGTGGGGGGGAGAGGGCACTTTTTTGAAGGAGTAAAAAATAACTTAAACAAAAATAATTTAACAAATGTAACGGAGTGAAAAATAGCAAAAAATCGTTAATTCGAAAGTGACCACAGTTACTGGAAAAGACAAACGCGCAGATAAATAGACAACATGAAGCATTAGTCTTCATAATTTTAAAATATGTTTTCGCTTCTAAGGGGCCGACCATTTAACTCTTGAGGGGGCAGGGGGTGATTTCTGGTCAGCAAGATATTTTTTTTTCTAGTAACCTGGTGGACAGGATATTTTTTTCTCCTCCTAAATGCTCTGCAGGATATTTTTTTTCTCTCCTCGTTTCTCTGCAGGAATCTTTTTCCTCAAAAAAGTGTCGTGTTTACATTTACATTGTGGTCATTGCAGTGCTACAAGTAGTTCTAATATGGAGCTGCAAAGCCTTAAAATGTTGTAAGCTATACAAAATCATTCATTCCGAGCAAGCAATAAATCCCTTATCCCATTGTAAGGGCAAACCTAAAGCTACTTAAGCTAACTGTAGGCCAACCGTTGTGTTGTTTAGGCTAACCATAGTGTTATTTAGGCCAATCAATGTGTTATTTTAATAGGCTAACCAGAGTGGCTCGCTGGCTTGCAGATTATCCGGAATGGTTGCAGTTTTGCTGGGATTTTGTATAAGCCCCCAGGAATGATGAAATAGCTTTGCAACATTTTTTTTCTTGCTTGCAGCAGTGCAAGAATTTTTTTCTATTTCATTTGCGCTTCATGCATTTTTTCTTCCAACAAGCGCTTGCAGGAATTTTTTCCCTTCTCTTTCCCCTCAAGAGTTAAATGGTTGGCCCCTAACCTAGCAGGGGTAAACGTCTTTTAAATAGCTTCTTTTTCCCGAGGACCTTTCAGGAAAACGCGTTGTTTCGTAATTGGTCAATTTCGATCCAAAGTAATAACTGGGTTTAGTTTTATAAGGCGATTCTCAAACCAGTTTTTTTATTAGTTTTCTATGGAAAGCGATAGCGGACAAAAGTGGTCGAGATTATTTTTAAGATCCAGTTTTTAGGATAACAAGCCCAGATGTCATTCCATCCAGCGAGATGCAAATCCACCCGTTCAGAATTGATATTGATCTTTCAAGGTTTGTTTTCGTGGGTTGGAGCTTACAAATTGTCGCGGCTATTGTTTCCAGGATATTAAACAAAAAAAAAAGCTTTCAAATTGTTTTGTAAAAAGGGCAAACTTACGACTCGTATAAAATGCGAAAAGTTCTCTTAGCGGCTTGAGTATTTTTGAGCAAAAATTCCTCTTGGGGTTCAAAGGGCTATGAGATCGGTGAGTGATGGAGAGTTATACATGTGCGCATGTCACACCAATCACAGTGAGGGTTGTATCAAAGAACGAATCAAATTGCCTGTTAGAAAGTAAGGTGATATCTATAGTAATTTGGAGACGTGTCAGGTTACTGTAGTTTGTTTAGTAAAACATTTTACAAGTCATCGATTTAGTTCTGCTATCTCTGAAACCTTTCAGTTCACAAAAAAAATAACTCTTGCACGCCTTGCGTGCCTATGTTTTTCTTATATGCAAGAACATGCAGAGGAATAAAGTAAACAAAACTAAGAATTATTGGAATCATGGTTGTATATGGCTGATAATTTAATCATGATAATATTGTTTTGGCCAGCAGTCAAAACCATTAGGATGTCACCTGACAAGAAATGTCAAATATGTTGTTGAAAAAGCTAAGAGTGAACTGCAGAATACCTTTGGTAGGCTTATCAGTGATATGATAAAAAATCCACATATGCTGAAAAAACAATAATTTTCTGTCAATCGTTAAAAGCATGTGGTGACATTTATGACACCTTTCAACACTTTCTGCCATGCAAAAGTAAAGTGGCCATGTAACACTCTAAGATCCCCCAAGACATTAAGGACAATGTTTTGTCTGATTTAATGTCCCCCGATGGAAGCATTCGCCTGGTTACAGCAACTAGTGGGAATGGGAGTGAACTTACCTAACATCAGGGTTGTTATGTTTGGAGAGCCAGAGAGCATGGAATCGTGCCTTTAAGCAGTTGCATGGAAGTAGTGGAAGGGATGTTTCCGAGGTTTTGTCCTTATGTTTTATCCTGCCTACCATTTGTGTCACTGTGAGCCACGATGAGAGCATTTGTAAAAAACAAAGTTAATTGTAGATGTGTTGAAATACTACAGTTTTTTTAATGAAAAGATAGAAAAACCGTCCATACTACCCAAGTGCTGTGATGTGCGTAGTTAGCTGTGTAATTGCGGAGCTTGTCCAGAAGAAATGTTTCAGATTAGTTCTGATCTTGACAATTGTCCGTGTACATTAGAAAGGCAAGTGAACACAGATGACAGAGAGACATTCACAGAGGTGTTGAAGGACTTGGCTCTGACCTGTGAGGCCAATATTTCTGTTTTTGGAAGTGTTTGTTTCAAGATGTGTTAACTGATGCCATTGTTTCAGATTTAGCTGCAGACCTAGAGCATTTATTTACAGTTGATTACACTATGCAAAACTTCCCAATTTTTAATGAAAAACCTGCTGCTGAAATTTTGATGGTGGCAAATGACATATTCAATGATGTTGAAGAGACAACACACCTGAAAGAACTATGTGAAATGGACTGGAGTGATTGTGAGAAGATTCTGCTGATTCGCGTACTCAGTCTAAAGTGGAAATACATACAATTCCAAAATTATGCCATTTCGGCCGCTATGTTGTGAGAGCGACGCTATTTTGTTTAAAACGTTTCGTCCCCGTCACCGGGCTGGAGTGTTCATATGGGAAAATTTTCATCCCGGTTACTGAGATCTCGGTAACCGGGCCAGCCCGGCCCCTCATATGAACACATCGATATTTTTACAAAGAAAAGAGTGGCGAGGCGAGATCTCGGAAACCGAGCCAGCCCGGTTTACCGGCCTTGCATACGGCTGGCGTGCGGGAAATTTGAATTGACCAATCAGCATTCAGCGGGCGGGAAAGATTTTAGTGTCCTGTCGTCAAGTTAACAAGTCAGGAAAGGCACTGAAATCCAGCCTCTTTACTCACTGGAAATGGCATTAAATATGCACAAAAAGGGACTTGCAATTTCAAAAACCATATCAGATTGTAAAAAGTGAAAAATATGAAAAATTTTGTGCCTCCAAGCTCTTAATTTGGCGCCAAAAATGGACCGTCGGTGTTCGGCATGGCACCTCGCTCGTAGTTTGTCGAGTGTCTTCAGGTAGGCGAATAGTTGTGTATGGGGTCTCTGTTCTAGTAGTGTTACGGCCGCACTTGCATTAATGACCGTTATCACTCAGTTGCTACTATGGGACAAATTACTTTCATCTTTACTGTACTTGGGCCAAGTCAAAACGTCCCCATATAAAGGGCTAACCCATATACGACCGCTCTCATGTGGCTTTGATAGCTCAGTTGGGAGAGCACTGCACCGGCATCGCAGAGGTCGTGGGTTCGAATCCCGCTCAGAGCCTGAAATTTTTTTCAGGTCTCTGTTCTAGTAGTGTTACGGCCGCACTTGCATTAATGACCGTTATCACTCAGTTGCTACTATGGGACAAATTACTTTCATCTGGCCATAATGTTTTCAATATACAAAAAGAGTGCAAAATTTAAAATCCTTAGAACGGCTTCCAACGAGCTCCGTTCCCTACTATTTAACGTTTGAAATGTTTAACTATTTTTTTTATATTTTTCAGAAGACCCGGCGATTTGTGAATATGACAGCGACTGTTTAAAAGGGAAAGCCAAGTGCGTTAGAAGAGAGTGTCATTGCAAAGAATATCATGATTATGGAGATGGGAAAACTAAGTGCGACAGTAAGTGCAAAAGCTTTTGAAACAAGCATTCAGCGTTGTTTTTAAAGAACGTG
>JAHPZR010020635.1:0-19715 GCA_019787425.1 Platygyra sinensis | reverse complement strand
ACAGTAATAATGTTGTTGTGGTGCTATGACGTGTGTTTCGTCACAAATTACGTCATTATCACATCATAATGATGTAATCATGACGAAGTATGCATCATAGCATTACATATGCAAAATAAAAAAAACTTAAATTGATTTTATGCAGATCTGTCTTTTCTCTGTTGTGAATGCATTCATTGTTTTCGCATTTAAACCCCCTTAATTTTGACCTTATATGGTTATGTGGCGGGAAATTTTAAATTTCTTTAATTACCTGTAACTCTACACCATCTTATCCAATCAATATGAGGTTTTCACTGTAAATATTGCTATTCTATGACAAAAATGCCTGTACCGTTTTGAACGCTGCTTTTCAAATGTTTCGTGTTGTTACTAAAAACAAATGTCATTTACATCATCATACTTTCAAGAAAAGTCAAAAATACCTTTAAAGTGGTAAAAATATAAAGAAAATTTTCCTCCAGTTAAGATGTTCTAATGTCTTGCGTCATTGAAAATATAAACTTCTCTGTGAGCCAAAATTAAACTTAGGAACCTTCTGGGAGGAAAAGCCCTAGCAATGGACCATCGTGATTGGTGACGGTGATTTTACTGTGGGAGGAGGGGTCAGTATGACAGGATTTAACGGAGTTACTGCCTTAGGTCCTTGTAAGATGGCCCCTTGATTTAAATTTGGTGCCACGTTGCAGGGGGTTAGGGGAGTAGAGGGCACTGTTACTGTTGTAGAATTTCCTAGACTTGTTGGCAAATTAACCTCTGGCTGACTGGTGTTCATCTCTTCTAGTTTGTTTCTAGCTGGGGAAAGGGGACAAAACTGAACTGCATCATTTCCATTTTTTGTTTGACAGTGATCATTTTCTAAATCAAGTTGTTTTCTTGTTTCATTGCTTATTTGCAGTACACCCATAAGCATCGAATGTCAACCAGGATTCTTCCTCCTTGGTAAACCTAAAAAGGAGTCTTTAAAGAGAGATTACAGGGAAGCTCTCAATACCTTTTTTGCATGCAGAGGGTTGCCTCAACACTCTGACTCTACAAAGGTTGACATATACCTTCGACTCAAGATGAAGAGTCAAACAGTTACCAGCACATTGTATGAAAGAGCGAAGAAAACCTGCAGTTACACCATTGAGTATTGTGACAATAGTGGAAAGACACAACTTGGAGATGTATGCTGTTATGTCCACTGCCAAGATAAGTTTGTGGCAATTATCAACCAGTTCAGGACAGTGCCTGGATGTATAATAAACTATAAGGACCTCAATCTAGTAAAACACATCTCACAAGTAGTGTATTCCAACACATTTACTGTTGTACAGTTGGAACAGCTGAAGCAGATTTGTTTGAAAGTGGAAATGTGTGGAAGGAATGATGTTTATGTAAGCAGATTTCCTAATCTGGTGGAAAGGAATTAATACACTCACCAAAAATGGATCAAGGACAATTTCAACTGTATCAGCAAACTGGCACAGTCATTGAAGGATCTTGATCGAATTTTAATTCACATTTATGTGCACTTTGCCTAAAACAATTACATGTATTTATTGATACCTGATAATCTTTTATAGTTTTAAAATACAAAGAAATTGGCAAGATTGTTATTAAAAGCTATAAGTTTGCCATCTGGGATTCCGTCTTTTGACTAACACATCCAACTCTCAGACTTAATCAGGGAGATCCCACCTATTTAATCATCTTCGAATCTTATTTCCTTTGTCAATTCCAGAATCCTACATTTATCATCTGAGATCCTGTCTATAGCTGGGATTTCATGTATCTTTTCTTGGATCCTACCTGTACTCATCCTGGGATCACAATTTTATAATACAGACCCAAACTTTCCAACCTCAGGGATTTTAACTACCACCTGGGATATTGACTTTCCCACCTGGGATCGCAACTAGTATATATGGGATCCCACATCTCCCACCCGGGATCCCACCTTCCCTACCTGGAATCCCAACTAACATATCCGGGATCCCACCTATCCCACCCGGGATCCCAACTTCCCTACCCGGGATCCCAACTGACATACATGGGATCCCACCTATCCCACCTGGGATCCCACCCATCCCGCGTGGGATCCCGCCTATCCCACCTGGGATCCCGACTTTTATTTTACATGGGCAGCTCCGAGAAATCCTCTCCAGAGGCGGTTTTCGACTCACCAAGTGGTCATGCAATAGATCCGAAGTTCTGGATACAATTCCGCAAGACGAGAAAGCTTCATCAGTGCTAGATCTTGACCTGGACAAGGATAAGCTGCCAGTGCAACGTACATTGGGGCTCCATTGGGATATGGAGAGTGACAAGTTCACATTCAAGGTTGCTCTTAAAGACAGACCAAGTACCCGCCGTGGCATATTATCCTTGACCAGTTCTGTTTATGATCCACTTGGGTTCGTTGCGCCAGTAGTCCTCCCAGCCAAGAAATTGCTGCAAGATCTCTGCAGAGAGAAACGTGGATGGGACGATTCAATCGGCGATTGTGATGGTGAAAGGTGGGAAAAGTGGAAGAGTCAGTTTGCCAATCTCCCCCTGATATCAGTAGACAGATGCGTTAGACCAGCCTTTTTTGGGGACTTGAGAATTGCAGAGTTGCACAATTTTACAGACACGTCACAAATTGCATATGGAGCAGTCACGTATCTCAGATTAGTGGATGTTGAAGAAAGGATCCATTGTGCGTTTCTAATCGGGAAGTCTCACCTTGCTCCTCTGAGACCAATGACTGTGCCAAGATTGGAACTATCAGCTGCCTTCTTGGCCGTTCAGTTAGATCGGACCGTAAGAGAAGAGCTCGACATTCCGATCAACCAATCGACATTTTGGTCAGGCTCCACCTGTGTGTTGCAGTACATCCGAAATCAATCCAAGCGTTTCCATACATTTGTTGCAAACCGGTTGTCGGTTATACATGAGAATTAAACACCCCATCAGTGGAGACATGTCAGCTCCGAACTCAACCCAGCGGATGAAGTTACCAGAGGGCTTACGGTGGATGAAATGAGTGCAAGCAGCAAGTGGTTAAGCGGTCCCGAGTTTTTGAAGAAGGAAGAGTTCTGGCCTTGTGATCCTACAATTCGCCAACCAGAACTATCAGATGAAGATCTTGAGATCAAACGCGAAGTTCAGCTCTACAACCAATCGTCATCTAGTCATGCGAGCAAAGAAGTTCTCTCCAGGTTGATAGAGCGCTACTCATCTTGGGACAGATTACGAAGAGCTGTGGCCTGGCTATTGAGATTCAAAACGTGGTTCATTGAAAAATACCGTGGTGGTTCCGTTAACTTGAGACCTCAGTGCTGTTTAGAAAGGGGCCCTCTCCTGTCCGTGGAAGAAGTTTAATGCGCAGAAAGGCAAGTTATCAAGCACGTACAAAGGCTGTTCTTTCCAGACGTCATTAAAGCCATGCAAAGAATAAGTTCATCCAAGCCTCCACGCCAAGTAGCTTCCGAGTTGAAGAGCTTCAAGATACCAGCTTACATGCGCAAACTTCATTCCTTTTTGGATGACGTCAGAATCCTGAGAGTTGGAGGGCGACTGGAAAATGCCTTAATCAAGTATGAAGCTAAACACCCCATTATTCTTCGTATCGTCACCAGGCTACCGATTTGATCATTTCCCAGCATCAGGAAACTGGCCACCTTGGGCAGGAGTACGTACTGTCAAGTTTACATCAATACTATTGGATAATCAAGGACGTTCAGACTGTGTGAAGAGTGATTAGTAGCCTGGTTTGTCAGGGCCGTTCATTTAGAAGTCGTCAACTCGCTTGATACTGATTCCTTCATAAATGCGTTGCGGAGATTCATCAATTACGAGGATGTCCAACTACTGTTTACAGCGACAACGGGACAAACTTCCAAGCTGGAGAAAGAGAGCTACGCGAGTTGTCGAGTGAGTGGAATCAAGAATCAATTCATGAGTTTCTTCATCAGAAGAATATCACATGGAAGTTCAATCCACCTGCAGCCTCGCACATGGAGGTGCCTGAGCGTACGATCAGATCTATTCGGACAGATCCTGAGAGCTTTACTAGACAACAACTTGTCCTCTGAAGAAATGCTCCCGAACATTGATGAGTGAAGTTGAAGGGATCCTAAATGGCAGACCGCTGACTCCAGTCAGCAGCGACCCAAAGGACCTGGACCCCCTGACACCAAACCACCTGTTGTTGTTAAGAGCCAACCCAAATTTGCTACCTGGAGTCTTCAACAAAGAAGAAATGTACAGCAAACGACGTTGGCGTCAGGTTCAGTACATGGCCAATATATTCTGGAAGCGCTGGCTAAAGGACTACTTGCTAACCCTTCAAGAGAGAACGAAGTGGACCAAACCTTGCCGTTGCCTAGCGACCGGAGATCTAGTTCTCATTGCAGACGACACCATCCATCGAGGAAAATGGCCCTTAGCCAGAGTTACTGAAGTTTTCGTTGGAAAGGATGAAAATGTCAGAGCAGCCAAGGTGAAAACAGCCACCACAATTCTGACAAGACCAATCACCAAACTGTGCTTCTTAGAAGGAGAGATGAAAGCCTAAATGAAGAGACTGAATGCATAAGAAGATCAACAGTATAAAGAATAGTTAAGAGAACTTACTCTCGTGTCTAAGTATAGTCACGTTATAGTAATGAACTGTAGTCCACAGTAGTTCATTAGGGGGGCTATGTAGCCACGAGAGTTAAATTTTTTCGTTTTTTGATCACCTTTTTCTGTTTGTTTGGTTTGTATTGTTATAGGTAAATTTTTGCCTAAATTTTTTGTGCCGTTTTTATATGTAGATTAGTTTTTTCTCATCGTGTTACGTAATCGTCTACTGTTTATTACGTAACTTTGTTAAGTCTATTCTTTTCGTTCAAAATTCCGTTTTTATAGCCTTGTAGTTTTTTCGCTGTATTCAGTCGTTGTCAGTTCCGGAGTGCCGTACAGATCTTGTAAGTAATCTTGATTTTTTCCTTTATTTTGCTGTTTTCCGTATTGTTCTATTTTCGGTTTTTCTTTAAGTCAGTTTTAAGTTCGTATTATTAATTTCCTGTATTTCTTATTTGCTTTAAGTGAATCGTTAGATTAAAGACGAATTTCAATAGTACTGGAGTGTTTATTACACACACCGTTCACTCTCCTGCAGGTAAGCGTCAATAGACTTGGTGGACCGAAGTGTATCACGCATTGGACTTCCTTGCAGTTGACACCCATTCCACAAGCTATGGTTGCAATTAGAATGCGTAGACATTTGCTGCTGTCAGCAAACTGTTCTAGAACATGGCTTTTTACACTTTCTGGATTGCCAGAATGCATCATTTGCACAAGTTGATTTTGAGGATTCACTTCCCCATTATACATTGATAGGCCCAGCTCTAGTTCAAACATGCGGAATAAATGTGCACATTGTTTCACAATTTGGCAGTAAATGATGGACCTTGTGGTACCCTTTCCTTTCAATTTTAATTCGTTCACCAGACAACGGAAGTTTTCCACAATTGGCAGAGACTTGTCCAGTTTTTGAACTGTGTATCTCACATTCCTTTTGTTTGGGCTCTCGGCAATTTGATTTGGATTCCTTAATTCCAAAAGGTCAAATATTTTGTCCTTCATTTTCTGTGTGGCAGCCGCAGTGACTGCGATAAATGGCACATCAACAAGTGATTTTATCTCATTCAAACGAGAATACCAGACATGAAAAGCTGACCGATTGTTGTTGCTTGAAGTGCCCCATTCGGTAACCCAATGGACTTCATCCACAGTCACACCGATCAAACTCTCCTGATAAATTTCGCTTTCATGTGTATTTCGCCACCTTTCTGTTGTAAGGGCAGACTCTGGAGAAAGGTAAACAAATGTAAATGTCCCTTGCTTGATGTCCTGCAAAATTTTGGGATCTTGCTCCGGACACACAAAAGCAGCTTTAAATCCAAGAGAAGATAGTTTCTTCACTTGGTCCTGCATAAGCGCTAAAAGCGGTCTGACAATGATGATCACTGGATTCTTCTTCCAATTAATCGCCGATAGGTTCTCATGCATCCACATGTGGACGAGTGGTGCCCTTTGAAATAGTAGCGACTTGACTGATCCGGTGGGCAAATTGACAAAAACCTCCTCACCGCAGATAAAACTAAAAAGAGCCTGAAACTGGCTTTCTTTTAGCAATGAAACATTAAACATTGGACAAACAGATTGAATGCAGAGTCTAAAAATTTCCAAGAAAGGACGAGATAAATTCTCACCATTAGCAGCCATATTGGTTGTGAATTTCGCACATCACAACATTGAATAATTATAGAGCTAATTATGCAAAATTGATCGGTCAATCAATCAGCGCTTCTGTCCGGATTCAGGACAGATTTATGTCATCAGTATGGAATTTTTGTCGGCGAATCGCAGATGTCTCTCCTTGCTCTTTGCACGTAGTAGCGGGAGTGAATGGGAGGCAGCTGTATTCGCAGCCTAGAGAAAAACGCCCTCAGCAATTTTCTTGCGGTAGATCTCGAACGTCTACTTCGTACCAGGTGAGTAAAAGATATTGTTCAAGTTGTACACGATCTAAAGTATTGCAAAAGTGGAAATAAATTAACAATGCAGCAGTCTTCTGCCATTCAGGGGATTAGGAAAGTCACCCAAAACTCAAAATAACAGGGTTTTCCCTCTTTTTGCATCAAATTTACGAAAAATGTCAACTTTTGACAGCATACTGCAAATTCCTTGAAATTTTGTTATGTTGTTCACTTTCAAAAATTTTGTGAAAAAAAAGATTTTTCTGTTTACATTCCCATTACCATGGCAACGGTAGTTGCAAATATAGGTTTTACATCATTTGTGACCCTCCATGGGAAAACAGGGATAAAGGTGAACGCACGGGCACGTTAAAATAGCACGCTAAACAATAGCCAGTGTGTCAAATGACACACCGTCTTCCGAGCAGTTTGTTAGAAGGCACGCCTCATTAAAATTTTTCCTTTGTTATTATCGTACGGTAAAAACAAAAGTTGCGTGTCTCATCGAACAATGAAGTGTGCCAAGCTCCATACCGGGTGAAACGGCACGCCGGTGAGTGAAACAGCACGCATTTTTCAACTGTGCAAAATGACACGCTAACCGTGTCGAAGAGCTAAGGTTCAACTCACCGTTGTTTCATCTCAACAGTCAGTAACAAGTTCAGCTTGGCTGGCACCCGAGTTATGTAGCGGTGGCCGTAAAAACAAACTTTGGAAACAAACAGACATCTGCTCGCAGATTTTCAGCGATTCCAGTGCTTTCCAATGAGTATTGTACTCAAAAATTAAAGTTGATACAAAATTTTTATTCCTGCACGCGTGATCATGCGTTCTGTGTTTGCGAAATCAACTTTCTCTTTCAGCTCTCGATGTATTGAAGATAAATGTTAGTATTTCAGATGACATGTAAAAAATCAAAATAAACGAGTAAACATGTAGTATTTACTCCATGGAAACTGAAACAAAATTGTGACCTATGACGCGAAAGTGTTCCTTTACGGTTAGCCATTCGTAAGCCTTTCATTTGCCGTTCGAACGGCTTGAGCTATCCGTTCAAAAAAATAAGCATCGATTCAAACGGCTCGAGCCATCCGTTAAAAAAAAATTAGCATCCGTTCGAATGGATCGAGCTATCCGTTAAAAAGATCGTCAGCCTTTGGAACGGTTCAAGCAACAAAGTAACTAGTAGTTTCCATTGGAAAGTGAAGAATGACTTGCCTTGAGCTGCTTGCGTTTGTAGCATTTTGAAAGCTCATCCGCAGTCACACTGTCAGTACTCCATGCTGATTGGATGATACTAAAGAATGCATCCAATCAGGGAAGAGCAAACAGCGCGACTCATGCTTCTCAGCACACATGCTAATTCTCTCCTCCGCAGAAGCCTCTTTCATGCTGCCCAAGCCCAAAATTATTAAAAATTCCCCATAGGGAGCCTCCAGGGAGGAGAGAGACATTCTAAAGTGTTTCTAAGTTCCAGGAATTGCTTCAAATATTCCGAGAAACAAATCGGCTTTAGTCATGGGAATTTGTACAACCTTCACTTGCCTTCAAACTCTTCCCCCGCAAAAACATTCTACAATCGAAACAAGCTTGAAATCTATTTGAAGCGGAATTCTAGTAATTTCTATGTACAAAACTTGCATGTGGTCGCTACAGGTGAACTATTTACACTCTGTATTTTGTTGTTTAGACTGAGCCCTTTTGGCAAAAATCAATGTAAACATACAGGACCGTAGCAGGGAAACCACAAGTTTCTGCCATATGCGAATGATTTACGCTTTTTACTGCCGGTCCGAAACGCAAAATTTGCCGCCATTTTCTTTAAATATCCATTGATGCCATGATTTTGGATATTGGAATAAACAAGTTTCATTCTGAGTTCCATAAAACGAAGAATATTTCTCAAAGCAAACACGGCTTACCGCGACAATTACGCCACTCAAAAATAATAATTTTGAGATTGCGTTATTTTCATTTCGAACACTGAAAACGGCTTTGCGAAAGCTGCGCTATTTGTGTCAAAAGTTCCGTTGCCAATTCCTTTTCACACTTGGAAAATCTCTTGCTTTGAACATAGTTAGTAAAGGGGAAAAACTTCTAACTGTTAACTATGGTTTGAACGGTTAATACAATTTTTTGCGGCCACACATGGAAAATCGGAGCCGTTTGACTCTGATGAACATTGTCTACCATGTATTTCTCAACTCGCACCAGGAAAAATGAGTTTCGCTATGTTGGAAAGAGGTTGTTTTGGGAAGCGTGTCTTAATGCACGCATATAGACCCTTTGCATAAATGGTGCCTAAATTTGAATAACAATACTTGGTACATCCTTAGCCTCACATTCATGCGAAATTTCCTTTGTCTTGAAACATGAATGTGAGGCTAAGGATGTACCAAGTATTGTTATTCAAATTTAGGCGCCATTTATGCAAAGGGTCTATGCTACATCACACGCGTGTCCTTTTACTCGCGTGTCTTTTGGCACATTAAGCGTGTTAAACAGCTCACTGCTTTGAACAAAAGCTTTAGCGTGCAAAACAATATCTACCGTGACACTCTTTGTTTTGCGTATTACATATGCGCATATCTGAGAGAGAAGTGACACGCTTAGCGTGCCGTGTCATCGCGCGCGTGCCCGTGCGTTCACCTTTTTCCCTGTTTTCCCATGGAGAGTCACATTTTTCACAAAATTTTAAAAAAATATAACTTTTGATCACATGCTGCAAATGTGCTTGAAATTTGGATATGTTGCTCACCTCCAAATGTTCTGGGAGAAAATTTTTTCTGTTTACATTCCCGTTGCATACCTATGCCTTTAACCTCTTTTTGGACAAGATTTGTTTATCTTGCATGGTTCTCTTTGGGACGTAATCTTTATTGTTTAAAAAAAGGAACAACACCAAAAAGCTACAAAAGTTTCATGCAGCCAAGCAAAACCTTGTTGTAAAGGCAGTGCTTGGACTCTTGCTTCGGCTGTAGTTCAACATGATCTTTAACAGGAATTTTCTATATAACTATTGCAAAGTGTAAGACGCTAAAGCTGGCACATGTGTTTATGTAGAAGCACACAGCTCTATAGCATTATCACATTATCCTTCCACGTCACTGTGCTCATCTTGCACTTGAGTATGGGATTCTGGCAGCACTAGTTGCCCATGCACCCGCATGCCTCGGTACATGGCATTTCAGACATCCGGCAGACACACATCTATTAGATTTGGAGGCAGATTTCTGGCACTTGCAAACAGTCAACTCAACCAGTCTTTCGGGTGTGGTGTTTTGACTAATCAAAACTGGCTTCAACCCTTGTTCTCAGATTCCTCCCAGCCGTTGTTGGAAGGAGATGGTAGATCCTGTTTTGGCTGCAGCCATCGTTTCCAAACCGTCGTCTGGTAGTAGGCTCGGTCCATAGGACGGTACAGACTATTAGAGGTTGAAGGCCAGTTTTTTGATTAGTCAAACAACACCACACCGAAAGACTGGTTTGAGTTGACTGTTTGCAAGTGCCAGAAATCTGCCTCCAAATCTAATAGATGTGTTCTGCCGGATGTCTGAAATGCCATGTACCGAGGCATGCGGGTGCATGGGCAACTAGTGCTGCCAGAATCCCCATACTCAAGTGCAAGATGAGCACAGTGACGTGGAAGGATAATGTGATAATGCTATAGAGCTGTGTGCTTCTACATAAACACATGTGCCAGCTTTAGCGTCTTACACTTTGCAATAGTTATATAGAAAATTCCTGTTAAAGATCATGTTGAACTACAAGCGAAGCAAGAGTCCAAGCACTGCCTTTACAACAGGTTTTGCTTGGCTGCATGAAACTTTGTAGCTTTTTGGTGTTGTTCCTTTTTTTAAACAATAAAGATTACGTTCCCAAAGAGAACCAAGCAAGATAAACAAATCTTGTCCAAAAAGAGGTTAAAGGCATAGGTATGCAACGGGAATGTAACAGAAAAAATTTTCTCCCAGAACATTTGGAGGTGAGCAACATATCCAAATTTCAAGCACATTTGCAGCATGTGATCAAAAGTTATATTTTTTTAAAATTTTGTGAAAATGGACTCTCCATGGGAAAACAGGGAAAAAGGTGAACGCACGGGCACGCGCGCGATGACACGGCACGCTAAGCGTGTCACTTCTCTCTCAGATATGCGCATATGTAATACGCAAAACAAAGAGTGTCACGGTAGATATTGTTTTGCACGCTAAAGCTTTTGTTCAAAGCAGTGAGCTGTTTAACACGCTTAATGTGCCAAAAGACACGCGAGTAAAAGGACACGCGTGTGATGTAGCATAGACCCTTTGCATAAATGGCGCCTAAATTTGAATAACAATACTTGGTACATCCTTAGCCTCACATTCATGTTTCAAGACAAAGGAAATTTCGCATGAATGTGAGGCTAAGGATGTACCAAGTATTGTTATTCAAATTTAGGCACCATTTATGCAAAGGGTCTATATGCGTGCATTAAGACACGCTTCCCAAAACAACCTCTTTCCAACATAGCGAAACTCATTTTTCCTGGTGCGAGTTGAGAAATACATGGTAGACAATGTTCATCAGAGTCAAACGGCTCCGATTTTCCATGTGTGGCCGCAAAAAATTGTATTAACCGTTCAAACCATAGTTAACAGTTAGAAGTTTTTCCCCTTTACTAACTATGTTCAAAGCAAGAGATTTTCCAAGTGTGAAAAGGAATTGGCAACGGAACTTTTGACACAAATAGCGCAGCTTTCGCAAAGCCGTTTTCAGTGTTCGAAATGAAAATAACGCAATCTCAAAATTATTATTTTTGAGTGGCGTAATTGTCGCGGTAAGCCGTGTTTGCTTTGAGAAATATTCTTCGTTTTATGGAACTCAGAATGAAACTTGTTTATTCCAATATCCAAAATCATGGCATCAATGGATATTTAAAGAAAATGGCGGCAAATTTTGCGTTTCGGACCGGCAGTAAAAAGCGTAAATCATTCGCATATGGCAGAAACTTGTGGTTTCCCTGCTACGGTCCTGTATGTTTACATTGATTTTTGCCAAAAGGGCTCAGTCTAAACAACAAAATACAGAGTGTAAATAGTTCACCTGTAGCGACCACATGCAAGTTTTGTACATAGAAATTACTAGAATTCCGCTTCAAATAGATTTCAAGCTTGTTTCGATTGTAGAATGTTTTTGCGGGGGAAGAGTTTGAAGGCAAGTGAAGGTTGTACAAATTCCCATGACTAAAGCCGATTTGTTTCTCGGAATATTTGAAGCAATTCCTGGAACTTAGAAACACTTTAGAATGTCTCTCTCCTCCCTGGAGGCTCCCTATGGGGAATTTTTAATAATTTTGGGCTTGGGCAGCATGAAAGAGGCTTCTGCGGAGGAGAGAATTAGCATGTGTGCTGAGAAGCATGAGTCGCGCTGTTTGCTCTTCCCTGATTGGATGCATTCTTTAGTATCATCCAATCAGCATGGAGTACTGACAGTGTGACTGCGGATGAGCTTTCAAAATGCTACAAACGCAAGCAGCTCAAGGCAAGTCATTCTTCACTTTCCAATGGAAACTACTAGTTACTTTGTTGCTTGAACCGTTCCAAAGGCTGACGATCTTTTTAACGGATAGCTCGATCCATTCGAACGGATGCTAATTTTTTTTTAACGGATGGCTCGAGCCGTTTGAATCGATGCTTATTTTTTTGAACGGATAGCTCAAGCCGTTCGAACGGCAAATGAAAGGCTTACGAATGGCTAACCGTAAAGGAACACTTTCGCGTCATAGGTCACAATTTTGTTTCAGTTTCCATGGAGTAAATACTACATGTTTACTCGTTTATTTTGATTTTTTACATGTCATCTGAAATACTAACATTTATCTTCAATACATCGAGAGCTGAAAGAGAAAGTTGATTTCGCAAACACAGAACGCATGATCACGCGTGCAGGAATAAAAATTTTGTATCAACTTTAATTTTTGAGTACAATACTCATTGGAAAGCACTGGAATCGCTGAAAATCTGCGAGCAGATGTCTGTTTGTTTCCAAAGTTTGTTTTTACGGCCACCGCTACATAACTCGGGTGCCAGCCAAGCTGAACTTGTTACTGACTGTTGAGATGAAACAACGGTGAGTTGAACCTTAGCTCTTCGACACGGTTAGCGTGTCATTTTGCACAGTTGAAAAATGCGTGCTGTTTCACTCACCGGCGTGCCGTTTCACCCGGTATGGAGCTTGGCACACTTCATTGTTCGATGAGACACGCAACTTTTGTTTTTACCGTACGATAATAACAAAGGAAAAATTTTAATGAGGCGTGCCTTCTAACAAACTGCTCGGAAGACGGTGTGTCATTTGACACACTGGCTATTGTTTAGCGTGCTATTTTAACGTGCCCGTGCGTTCACCTTTATCCCTGTTTTCCCATGGAGGGTCACAAATGATGTAAAACCTATATTTGCAACTACCGTTGCCATGGTAATGGGAATGTAAACAGAAAAATCTTTTTTTTCACAAAATTTTTGAAAGTGAACAACATAACAAAATTTCAAGGAATTTGCAGTATGCTGTCAAAAGTTGACATTTTTCGTAAATTTGATGCAAAAAGAGGGAAAACCCTGTTATTTTGAGTTTTGGGTGACTTTCCTAATCCCCTGAATGGCAGAAGACTGCTGCATTGTTAATTTATTTCCACTTTTGCAATACTTTAGATCGTGTACAACTTGAACAATATCTTTTACTCACCTGGTACGAAGTAGACGTTCGAGATCTACCGCAAGAAAATTGCTGAGGGCGTTTTTCTCTAGGCTGCGAATACAGCTGCCTCCCATTCACTCCCGCTACTACGTGCAAAGAGCAAGGAGAGACATCTGCGATTCGCCGACAAAAATTCCATACTGATGACATAAATCTGTCCTGAATCCGGACAGAAGCGCTGATTGATTGACCGATCAATTTTGCATAATTAGCTCTATAATTATTCAATGTTGTGATGTGCGAAATTCACAACCAATATGGCTGCTAATGGTGAGAATTTATCTCGTCCTTTCTTGGAAATTTTTAGACTCTGCATTCAATCTGTTTGTCCAATGTTTAATGTTTCATTGCTAAAAGAAAGCCAGTTTCAGGCTCTTTTTAGTTTTATCTGCGGTGAGGAGGTTTTTGTCAATTTGCCCACCGGATCAGTCAAGTCGCTACTATTTCAAAGGGCACCACTCGTCCACATGTGGATGCATGAGAACCTATCGGCGATTAATTGGAAGAAGAATCCAGTGATCATCATTGTCAGACCGCTTTTAGCGCTTATGCAGGACCAAGTGAAGAAACTATCTTCTCTTGGATTTAAAGCTGCTTTTGTGTGTCCGGAGCAAGATCCCAAAATTTTGCAGGACATCAAGCAAGGGACATTTACATTTGTTTACCTTTCTCCAGAGTCTGCCCTTACAACAGAAAGGTGGCGAAATACACATGAAAGCGAAATTTATCAGGAGAGTTTGATCGGTGTGACTGTGGATGAAGTCCATTGGGTTACCGAATGGGGCACTTCAAGCAACAACAATCGGTCAGCTTTTCATGTCTGGTATTCTCGTTTGAATGAGATAAAATCACTTGTTGATGTGCCATTTATCGCAGTCACTGCGGCTGCCACACAGAAAATGAAGGACAAAATATTTGACCTTTTGGAATTAAGGAATCCAAATCAAATTGCCGAGAGCCCAAACAAAAGGAATGTGAGATACACAGTTCAAAAACTGGACAAGTCTCTGCCAATTGTGGAAAACTTCCGTTGTCTGGTGAACGAATTAAAATTGAAAGGAAAGGGTACCACAAGGTCCATCATTTACTGCCAAATTGTGAAACAATGTGCACATTTATTCCGCATGTTTGAACTAGAGCTGGGCCTATCAATGTATAATGGGGAAGTGAATCCTCAAAATCAACTTGTGCAAATGATGCATTCTGGCAATCCAGAAAGTGTAAAAAGCCATGTTCTAGAACAGTTTGCTGACAGCAGCAAATGTCTACGCATTCTAATTGCAACCATAGCTTGTGGAATGGGTGTCAACTGCAAGGAAGTCCAATGCGTGATACACTTCGGTCCACCAAGTCTATTGACGCTTACCTGCAGGAGAGTGAACGGTGTGTGTAATAAACACTCCAGTACTATTGAAATTCGTCTTTAATCTAACGATTCACTTAAAGCAAATAAGAAATACAGGAAATTAATAATACGAACTTAAAACTGACTTAAAGAAAAACCGAAAATAGAACAATACGGAAAACAGCAAAATAAAGGAAAAAATCAAGATTACTTACAAGATCTGTACGGCACTCCGGAACTGACAACGACTGAATACAGCGAAAAAACTACAAGGCTATAAAAACGGAATTTTGAACGAAAAGAATAGACTTAACAAAGTTACGTAATAAACAGTAGACGATTACGTAACACGATGAGAAAAAACTAATCTACATATAAAAACGGCACAAAAAATTTAGGCAAAAATTTACCTATAACAATACAAACCAAACAAACAGAAAAAGGTGATCAAAAAACGAAAAAATTTAACTCTCGTGGCTACATAGCCCCCCTAATGAACTACTGTGGACTACAGTTCATTACTATAACGTGACTATACTTAGACACGAGAGTAAGTTCTCTTAACTATTCTTTATACTGTTGATCTTCTTATGCATTCAGTCTCTTCATTTAGGCTTTCATCTCTCCTTCTAAGAAGCACAGTTTGGTGATTGGTCTTGTCAGAATTGTGGTGGCTGTTTTCACCTTGGCTGCTCTGACATTTTCATCCTTTCCAACGAAAACTTCAGTAACTCTGGCTAAGGGCCATTTTCCTCGATGGATGGTGTCGTCTGCAATGAGAACTAGATCTCCGGTCGCTAGGCAACGGCAAGGTTTGGTCCACTTCGTTCTCTCTTGAAGGGTTAGCAAGTAGTCCTTTAGCCAGCGCTTCCAGAATATATTGGCCATGTACTGAACCTGACGCCAACGTCGTTTGCTGTACATTTCTTCTTTGTTGAAGACTCCAGGTAGCAAATTTGGGTTGGCTCTTAACAACAACAGGTGGTTTGGTGTCAGGGGGTCCAGGTCCTTTGGGTCGCTGCTGACTGGAGTCAGCGGTCTGCCATTTAGGATCCCTTCAACTTCACTCATCAATGTTCGGGAGCATTTCTTCAGAGGACAAGTTGTTGTCTAGTAAAGCTCTCAGGATCTGTCGCGAATAGATCTGATCGTACGCTCAGGCACCTCCATGTGCGAGGCTGCAGGTGGATTGAACTTCCATGTGATATTCTTCTGATGAAGAAACTCATGAATTGATTCTTGATTCCACTCACTCGACAACTCGCGTAGCTCTCTTTCTCCAGCTTGGAAGTTTGTCCCGTTGTCGCTGTAAACAGTAGTTGGACATCCTCGTAATTGATGAATCTCCGCAACGCATTTATGAAGGAATCAGTATCAAGCGAGTTGACGACTTCTAAATGAACGGCCCTGACAAACCAGGCTACTAATCACTCTTCACACAGTCTGAACGTCCTTGATTATCCAATAGTATTGATGTAAACTTGACAGTACGTACTCCTGCCCAAGGTGGCCAGTTTCCTGATGCTGGGAAATGATCAAATCGGTAGCCTGGTGACGATACGAAGAATAATGGGGTGTTTAGCTTCATACTTGATTAAGGCATTTTCCAGTCGCCCTCCAACTCTCAGGATTCTGACGTCATCCAAAAAGGAATGAAGTTTGCGCATGTAAGCTGGTATCTTGAAGCTCTTCAACTCGGAAGCTACTTGGCGTGGAGGCTTGGATGAACTTATTCTTTGCATGGCTTTAATGACGTCTGGAAAGAACAGCCTTTGTACGTGCTTGATAACTTGCCTTTCTGCGCATTAAACTTCTTCCACGGACAGGAGAGGGCCCCTTTCTAAACAGCACTGAGGTCTCAAGTTAACGGAACCACCACGGTATTTTTCAATGAACCACGTTTTGAATCTCAATAGCCAGGCCACAGCTCTTCGTAATCTGTCCCAAGATGAGTAGCGCTCTATCAACCTGGAGAGAACTTCTTTGCTCGCATGACTAGATGACGATTGGTTGTAGAGCTGAACTTCGCGTTTGATCTCAAGATCTTCATCTGATAGTTCTGGTTGGCGAATTGTAGGATCACAAGGCCAGAACTCTTCCTTCTTCAAAAACTCGGGACCGCTTAACCACTTGCTGCTTGCACTCATTTCATCCACCGTAAGCCCTCTGGTAACTTCATCCGCTGGGTTGAGTTCGGAGCTGACATGTCTCCACTGATGGGGTGTTTAATTCTCATGTATAACCGACAACCGGTTTGCAACAAATGTATGGAAACGCTTGGATTGATTTCGGATGTACTGCAACACACAGGTGGAGCCTGACCAAAATGTCGATTGGTTGATCGGAATGTCGAGCTCTTCTCTTACGGTCCGATCTAACTGAACGGCCAAGAAGGCAGCTGATAGTTCCAATCTTGGCACAGTCATTGGTCTCAGAGGAGCAAGGTGAGACTTCCCGATTAGAAACGCACAATGGATCCTTTCTTCAACATCCACTAATCTGAGATACGTGACTGCTCCATATGCAATTTGTGACGTGTCTGTAAAATTGTGCAACTCTGCAATTCTCAAGTCCCCAAAAAAGGCTGGTCTAACGCATCTGTCTACTGATATCAGGGGGAGATTGGCAAACTGACTCTTCCACTTTTCCCACCTTTCACCATCACAATCGCCGATTGAATCGTCCCATCCACGTTTCTCTCTGCAGAGATCTTGCAGCAATTTCTTGGCTGGGAGGACTACTGGCGCAACGAACCCAAGTGGATCATAAACAGAACTGGTCAAGGATAATATGCCACGGCGGGTACTTGGTCTGTCTTTAAGAGCAACCTTGAATGTGAACTTGTCACTCTCCATATCCCAATGGAGCCCCAATGTACGTTGCACTGGCAGCTTATCCTTGTCCAGGTCAAGATCTAGCACTGATGAAGCTTTCTCGTCTTGCGGAATTGTATCCAGAACTTCGGATCTATTGCATGACCACTTGGTGAGTCGAAAACCGCCTCTGGAGAGGATTTCTCGGAGCTGCCCATGTAAAATAAAAGTCGGGATCCCAGGTGGGATAGGCGGGATCCCACGCGGGATGGGTGGGATCCCAGGTGGGATAGGTGGGATCCCATGTATGTCAGTTGGGATCCCGGGTAGGGAAGTTGGGATCCCGGGTGGGATAGGTGGGATCCCGGATATGTTAGTTGGGATTCCAGGTAGGGAAGGTGGGATCCCGGGTGGGAGATGTGGGATCCCATATATACTAGTTGCGATCCCAGGTGGGAAAGTCAATATCCCAGGTGGTAGTTAAAATCCCTGAGGTTGGAAAGTTTGGGTCTGTATTATAAAATTGTGATCCCAGGATGAGTACAGGTAGGATCCAAGAAAAGATACATGAAATCCCAGCTATAGACAGGATCTCAGATGATAAATGTAGGATTCTGGAATTGACAAAGGAAATAAGATTCGAAGATGATTAAATAGGTGGGATCTCCCTGATTAAGTCTGAGAGTTGGATGTGTTAGTCAAAAGACGGAATCCCAGATGGCAAACTTATAGCTTTTAATAACAATCTTGCCAATTTCTTTGTATTTTAAAACTATAAAAGATTATCAGGTATCAATAAATACATGTAATTGTTTTAGGCAAAGTGCACATAAATGTGAATTAAAATTCGATCAAGATCCTTCAATGACTGTGCCAGTTTGCTGATACAGTTGAAATTGTCCTTGATCCATTTTTGGTGAGTGTATTAATTCCTTTCCACCAGATTAGGAAATCTGCTTACATAAACATCATTCCTTCCACACATTTCCACTTTCAAACAAATCTGCTTCAGCTGTTCCAACTGTACAACAGTAAATGTGTTGGAATACACTACTTGTGAGATGTGTTTTACTAGATTGAGGTCCTTATAGTTTATTATACATCCAGGCACTGTCCTGAACTGGTTGATAATTGCCACAAACTTATCTTGGCAGTGGACATAACAGCATACATCTCCAAGTTGTGTCTTTCCACTATTGTCACAATACTCAATGGTGTAACTGCAGGTTTTCTTCGCTCTTTCATACAATGTGCTGGTAACTGTTTGACTCTTCATCTTGAGTCGAAGGTATATGTCAACCTTTGTAGAGTCAGAGTGTTGAGGCAACCCTCTGCATGCAAAAAAGGTATTGAGAGCTTCCCTGTAATCTCTCTTTAAAGACTCCTTTTTAGGTTTACCAAGGAGGAAGAATCCTGGTTGACATTCGATGCTTATGGGTGTACTGCAAATAAGCAATGAAACAAGAAAACAACTTGATTTAGAAAATGATCACTGTCAAACAAAAAATGGAAATGATGCAGTTCAGTTTTGTCCCCTTTCCCCAGCTAGAAACAAACTAGAAGAGATGAACACCAGTCAGCCAGAGGTTAATTTGCCAACAAGTCTAGGAAATTCTACAACAGTAACAGTGCCCTCTACTCCCCTAACCCCCTGCAACGTGGCACCAAATTTAAATCAAGGGGCCATCTTACAAGGACCTAAGGCAGTAACTCCGTTAAATCCTGTCATACTGACCCCTCCTCCCACAGTAAAATCACCGTCACCAATCACGATGGTCCATTGCTAGGGCTTTTCCTCCCAGAAGGTTCCTAAGTTTAATTTTGGCTCACAGAGAAGTTTATATTTTCAATGACGCAAGACATTAGAACATCTTAACTGGAGGAAAATTTTCTTTATATTTTTACCACTTTAAAGGTATTTTTGACTTTTCTTGAAAGTATGATGATGTAAATGACATTTGTTTTTAGTAACAACACGAAACATTTGAAAAGCAGCGTTCAAAACGGTACAGGCATTTTTGTCATAGAATAGCAATATTTACAGTGAAAACCTCATATTGATTGGATAAGATGGTGTAGAGTTACAGGTAATTAAAGAAATTTAAAATTTCCCGCCACATAACCATATAAGGTCAAAATTAAGGGGGTTTAAATGCGAAAACAATGAATGCATTCACAACAGAGAAAAGACAGATCTGCATAAAATCAATTTAAGTTTTTTTTATTTTGCATATGTAATGCTATGATGCATACTTCGTCATGATTACATCATTATGATGTGATAATGACGTAATTTGTGACGAAACACACGTCATAGCACCACAA
>JAHPZR010020633.1:0-17842 GCA_019787425.1 Platygyra sinensis | reverse complement strand
GTTGATGTCCGAACGAAGTAACGTTACGTAGCCAAGCAAAAAAGAAGAATTAACATGATTGTTAAAAGAAAAACGGTAAATTGTGAGGCTGGCGTTTTGATCAGACTTTCCATAGCCGTTGGTCTACGACAAATCATATGTCCGTGCACGCTATAAAAAAGAAATCAATTTGCACATATTATGCGAAACAATGCCACGGGAACCAGAAAACATTATTTGCTCTATCGCTAAATAAACTTCACTAGTCAGTAGTCTATAGTTTGTTGTCTATCCAGTATTTACGACTTACTGTCAAGAGAAGACCACGGTAAGAACTTTCCTTCTCCAATCTCATATGCCCTTCGTGCAACAATACCTTCTTCGGAAAAAGTGAAGTTGTTCAACTGACTAATACCAGTTAACTTTGGAGCGTTGAATGGGTTGAATGTTGTGGTATCAGCCAAAGTAACTCTAACTCCTTTAATACCACCTCTTGAGAGAATGGCCTTCTCGAACTCCTTCTCTGTGGTTACCGAGTTACCTTGGTTAATAAACGCTTTAACATGGCACTTGACCTGGGCCGATTTTCTATCAGCCGACCCTTTACCTCCCTGGGGATCACTAAAATCCATCTGCTTGATGATGATACCACTTCGCTCACTGATAACTTTGCTAGCAAGGACGGTTAATGCAGAGTGGTAACACCCCGCGTTATCCTGGCGATAGTACGCCTCGGCAATTTCAGGATGTTGTTTCTTTAGACAAGTGAGCACGTGAGCCATTATTGGCACAACTGCTTGGCTGTCTTGTAGGCTCTTTTCTAGAATGTGAATGAATGACTGGGATTCGAGCTGGCCAGCTGCACTCCTTCTAACCACTACAGTGATATGCCATGACAACCCTCGTTTACCGAAGAAGTCATTCTGTGCCTCTCGAAATTGCATTGGTAGGAACTTCATCGCAAAGTCCTGGGTTATCAGTACCTTACTTTCACACAATTTGTCAATCACATCCAGCCGTGCTTGATCTTGATGCACAACTCGCAACTGATGTGCCTTCCAGCTGTTGACGGCTTGTATTGCCTTTCCAACAAGAAATGTCAACTCGTCAAATTCGTCCTTTTCTAGGTTCTTTGCTGCTTTCAACATCATATTTACATCAGATAGTACCTTCAACAAAAGAGCAAGACAATGTATGAGTCACTGCACAATTTGCATTTGCAATTTCTCCTAAACGCTTTTCTTTCACCCAGAATACCAAAGTGCTTTTACCTTTTCCAGACTTCTACATTTTTGACAGATTAAATCATGGTCGTGGGAGCAGTCATCCTTAAAGCAGGCATTTTCCTGGTCACTCAAGGCGTGTTTTCGGCAGTGATCTGCGCATTGCGAGTCCAGTATCACATGGGTCTGTTGGAAACAAACGAAACAAAGAACACGAAAGGTAGTTTCAAAGCTACGTTTATTACTTTGAGTCGCAGGATAACTTAATGAGAACATCACTCAGTAACATTTACGTCCAATTATGGTAGTGGGTAAAAGAAACGGCTTTGTTTAAAAAATGCAGGTTCACCTAGTAATCAATATTCCGGATTCCGTCCGAAATCCGGTATCTAAACTCAATGAAATGGCCATAAATGGGGGAGAGGAGGATGAGTGTTAGAGCGTTTTGCTGTCACTAAATTTGCTGAATAACATCACGCACCTCAATAAAGATTTATTTGAAACGACACTCGTCCTCTCTATTGCAAAAGAGAGGTATTAGTCAGCACTATCTTGCGGGTGGAACTTGATCATGCCGCGTTCGTGTTAGGAGTGAGAAGGGCGTGGCTTGACAGATAAGCGTGTCTAACAGCTATTTCCTTGCAAGGTACACTACTCACCTTAAACTCACTCTTTACATATTGCTTTCCATCCTTGAGAGATTTCTTTAAACTTTCTGCGTCGGCAACTGACACAGCTGAAACAGCAAGAAGGCGATCCACTACTGTCTCAAGGTCGTCAAATGCCTTTCCTCCTTCTGCAACATAGTAATCAAGGCCTTGGAGACATTTTCGAATAGAGGCCAGACAAGCTTCGGACATGACTTTCATTAGTGTACTCTTTTGTAATGGATCTGGAAACTCCGTCTCCTTGCAGTATTGATGATACTGTTGCACGACATGTGAGCTTGAATTTCATTGACTGACTTGCTTGCAAAATAGATAAGTGTGTCATCAGCATAACTTCACGCCGCTTTAAATGTGTCTTTCTGAAATCACTTACACCGCTGGATGTTGTAGCTTGAAGGCTCAGTTTATTCCATTGGGCATTGCTTTCGGTAGCATCCGAAAGGGTCTCGAATAATTTCAGTTTTATCCGGTTTGAAATAGGTGAGATATTTTGGAAGAGACCTCGAAGAGACTTCAAGAGACTGGAACAATGCTGCAATTAAGGAACCATGGGTGAACTGACTTGTGAACGTATCCTTTTGTTCGTGATTCAGCAAGCAGTTGCCAAGCCATCATTTAAATCAGGAGCATCCATCTTGCTGAACTGTTTCTATACTGATGAGGAGTTATTGGGGATGAACTTGACTGGAGCAAATGGCAAGCCACATCCTGACAAGGATATTATTGAAAGCATTATAGGTATGTTAAAATAACATCCAGACAAGTTGTTAGCACAGTCTTCCCCTTTGATCTTTCAATTGAATTTTGTAGTTGTAGTTTAATTAAAGGGGATATAATTAGTTTACTATATTTTGCCCTTTCCACTTCTTCTTTCACTGTACGTATTTTACTAAACATTTTGTATTCTTGAATGTAAAGTGGAAGTGGAAAATGAATAAATAAATAAATGAAAATAAATTGAATTTTGTCAAAACACAAAGCATCCTGCTCTAGTTTCATTTCACTGCCTCAGGTGGGAAGTACCAGTGGTTAGAAATTGGCAATAAAAAGTACATAGTGTGACCATTTTGATTTTTGAAGAAACATTAAACTTGAATGTGTGGTCTCAACTGCATTAATTAGTGTAGTGATATTGCTCTTGAATTCCAATTTGATTGTTAGAATGAGTACTTTGCATAATTTAATTTGGTCTCTAACTCTTTTGCAGCTTTATGAGAGAAAAGGCAAAGAGTTGCCCATCAGCATGAGCAATTAAGATGGCTTTGTGGAACAAGCTGAGTGCAATAGAATCACGTTAAGCCAGAAGAGGGCAATCTGTATAAAAAATTTTTGTTACAGTCTTAGAAAAGAGAAAGAAGGAATGTACAAATCAATTATTTTCATTGTCATGGTAGTGCAACTGGGTACACAGAAGAAAATTAGCCAATCAAAATGTTAATTGAGAATAACGAAATATAACTTTTTTGTTAACTGATTTAAAAAAATGTTGACCATGCTTTGAAGTTAATTTGTTTTAATTAAATCAATACATTTTACCATCAAAGATGGATCTGTAGAGTAAATTAAGGCAAGTATGGAGGAGTTCATAATATACAAATTGATGTAAAACAAGTGTTCTGTAGTTCTTAGCAAGAATGAATCGCTTGAAGTTTGAAGAGCATGTATCCCTTCTAAACCATGCATGCATGTAGCATGCATGCCTCATGCACGAAGATTTTTTGCATGCATGCAAGCATGCATGCACTCTTAATTGCATGCATGCAGACACTCACTTCATGTATGCAGACACTCAATGGTGCCATGCATGCAGAAGCCCACTGCTAGCATGTAGGGGCTCACTTAAATACAAGTAAATTCACAGGAAATTTAGTTCCATGCAGCCGACTATTTACAGTCATGCAAAGGTTTAATGTTGAAATCATGAAGAAAATTACATGGATTTGAAATGCATGGTGAATAGAGAGCAATAATTGAATTCCTATAATCTAGTTAAGAATATTTCACAATTTCTGGTTTCATAATTTTTTTTTAACCCTTTAACATTTGTTTTCTTTTTGTTTGGTTCATCTGAGGAGGCTATTTACAAGTTGCACCTACTGCACAACAAAGAGTATAATTGTGTTTTCACATATACATGTACTGTAAGAAGAATCTGATTGACACATCACCCCATATACATGTAGACAGGGCATCTAACAGGATGCAGTGGTGCGGATTCACATAATTTGCTAACATCCGCATCCTCCGCATAATCAGGGCTTGCATAAAACAGAAAAATTGTGTCAAATTAGCAAAATTAGCAGCTACCTAACAACTTCACCAGCAAAAATTCCGAAGAGATTGATTATTATGAAGTAATTTTTCCTAAAACAGCAATGAAAACACACAAGTTTGTTAGTGACAAATTTTTTTACCTCACAGGCGTTCCAACCTACTTTACGCAGAGCCAGGAAACTAGTTCCTGGAAAAATGCATGGTAACTAAGCTACGGAGGTTCCACGAACGCAAGGAAATAAGCTAAGATGCTATAGAGTGTTTTCGCATGACATCACGGCAGCCATATTGGTGTCCCAAAACAATGAAACAGCAGCCATGTTGGTGTCCCAAACCAGTTCTGTAGGAGTTGAACCTTTTCTTATGACTAAACACTTTCTTTTTTTCAATAAATTTGCATGTGAGCTGGCCACGCGGGTGAAAACACTATAGAAAAACCGTGTAAATAAAGAAAAACTTGTTGAAAAATACCATCTAAAGGTCAAGCATATGCCAAAGTTGGCGAAAATGATGTGCAATCTATTAAAAGAGCTTAAAGACTTTGAAGTACTTTTCGTTAATCACCGTCCTGTCAGATGCCCTTCTATAGAGTAAAGTTACTTGATTATGGTTAATTACTTACATTGAAAACTACTTTACATGTATCTATGATGAAAGTAATTGTTTTATCAAATTCCACACTCAAAGTAGTTTAATGACATGTATTGTTCTAATCCATCTCCCAAATGTTTGGTGGGCTGCAAATGTACATAACATTGGATTCAGGTAAACAGTCAGTGACAACTTGCTTGGATTGTATTTCTTCAATGTGGAGGAAAGTCAAAGTTTCTTCTTTGCTGTATAGGAGAAAATTGAAAGTAACTGATTGTAAGTAATAACCACACAAAGCAATAAAACAATGTGGCACACAGACATTATGTACAATGTAGCTATTTGATATTATTTCATAGATATTTAATTATAATTATGATTGAAACTGAACTACAAGTACAGGACTATATCCCTACAGTACAGCTTAATAATTGTCTTAAGTCTAATACATCAGGTAGTCAGTTGCCTGTTTTGTCTTTACAGTTGTATTGGTTATAAATACACTGCAACAAACCTTGGATATTGGTAAGGCCTCAAATGGCACCCTAGTTCCTTATTCAGAGTTGTCACATTGATTCCTGCTGTGATCCCTTCTTCCAAATGGGGATGAAGTTCTTGTATTGCTGCAAGATGATGTGGAAGTGAATCCTCGACGAGTAACACCTTCAAGAAGTATTAGCCTCCAGACTTTATTATAATCTGAACATTGCCTGGTCAATTTTCTTTTAAGTGACCCAGCTTAAGTGTCATGGGAGACATGTATGCTTAAACAATTTTCTTTCAGATTGCACTACATTAGTTGTCATTGTGGCAAGTATGCACCGAAGTATGGTTTTCATGTTCTTTGCTGTGGGGTTTTCTCACTTTAGCTCATACAAGCCACAATTGTAATTTTATGATGTTTTGAAACTCATGGCACTCCCTTGGCATTGATGTTGGACATTTTACAATAATGTTATGCAGTATGTTTTATACTGAAGAGAAATTGGCCAAGAACTTTGCCCTGATTAAAGCACTGTTTCCTTGATCCTTTGATAGTTATGAAATTGTTATTAGTAAAAATTTGGATAATATTTTAAAATGTAGCAGTATTTTTGTACATTTATTTGACACATTTTTAAAACTAATAGTATTGTTTCAGTTTAGAATGGAAATTAATCTCTGGTAGCGGTCATAATGACATTTGTATTTTGCAGTGTATAGAATTGCTTCATGTGATATATAAAGGTATGCAAAATGTATACTTTGTTGCCAGCAACCCTGAGGAAATCCAGAAAACCTCAATTCTACAAAAAGTGTACTTAATGTATGATTCGCCCATTAAATAATGTATTCAATAGTTAATCCCGAGAGAATTAAGAAAGATATATATACGCCCTTTGGTGTCAGAATTGTTGTAACCAACGCGAACAGGAGAAGAGCAGACTAGAATTTTTGACTGTTGTCAATATGAATTACAAAGATTAAAACTCTTCCATTTCCTGTATCTACGCCTGGTCTTCTTCTCACCTTTGATCACGAGTTCAAATCAGTCAAAAATTCTACACTGGCCGAGAAGAAAAGAGCATCAGCCGACGAATTACCAGGCTGAAGTCAACGGCCCACGCACCGCCAAGAGAACAAGTCGCAAGTCAACAGAAGCCTATTAAACTGGTAAATTTGGCAGCTGAAAGGTAAAACAATTCCTTATTTACTGTCGACCACATTTTCCACGTTCAAGTTCAGGAGTTAAAGAATTCGGTTGTCACTTACGATGTTATTGTAAGGACTTTTGCTCTTGTCACCAATTAACGAAGTATTCACATGGTTAATTAAACTGTTTACATTCAAGCCACAAGAGATGAACGTTTATTTGAAGAAACCCGAGAAACATTGACGCTATATTTTTAGAAAGTGTATAAACAAACGTTTACGCTTTAACAGGAATTTATATTCATTGTTATCTGTAGTTAGTGGTAAATTTGCCGGGAAAAATGGTAAAATTTCATCAGTTTACTACAAATGGAACGAAGCCGTAAAGCAAGATCAAGTTTGAGAAAGAAAATCTTATCGCAGAGTTACCTTAAATAATTAGGTAATTTAGTTTATTCTAGTAAGCATGCCACCTTAAGTAGAGAACATTGCGTCACTCATCGCAAAACGAGACATTGCGATAGCATCTTTAGATAAACTTTATGAAGAATTTAACATACTTTACCACGTTGAACCCGAATTAATTGCGCTCGAGGATGTACACAAAGAAATAGCAACCAAATACCGAAGTGTGAAAAAGCAACAATCCACAATAGCGGAAAGGCTAATTGATTCCGGAGAGACCGAAAGTGACAAAATGAGCGCAAATACGCAAATTGGTGATAAAGTGAAGTCTGATTATTTGAAATACACAGAGAGATTCGTTGTTTACCAAAAGATGTTTAACACGGAAAAGAAACTGTCAAACGATCACAAAAAGCTTGAAGCTATGACATCTGCGGTCACAAAAATGGCCGATGCTTTAAGTTCGCAAAAGAACGCAAGCCATGGATTAGAGAAATTGTCCGTTCCCACATGGGATGGAGTTAGAAAATCTCACGCAACTTGGAAGCACGAATTTCAGTATTGGATAAGTAAGTATAAACAAGACAAAGGTGAACAATTGCAGAGGCTTCGGAAAGCATTACCCAAAAACTTGTTTTGGTCGGATCAAGTGAGGCCGTGCAAAACGATCGAACAGGTGTGGAAAATTCTCGATACCAAATTTGGAGATCAAAGGAAATTACCGGTAATGGATACGCTCTTAGCTGAAATTACAAATCTCAAGCCGGTAAAATGCGACTCCAAAATCACTTTCTCGCTACACAGCTAGAATTCTTGGTTTCGTAAACACCATGGAGCAGAACGGCTGTGCAGTGACAAGCGCCTCAGAAGCACTCTTTGTGATGTCTCAGCTTTTATCTAAGTTAGACCCAAAGGATAACCTTGATTTTGGTCGGGAAATGCAACGTATGAAAAATGAAGAGAACATTCTGAACCTAATAGATTGGTTAAACAAGGAAGCAAGCTTGCACTCTCAAATCAAAAGGGACACCTGCAACGACACCGACGATCGCCGATTTCAAAATCAGCGAAGTCAATCGGACAATCATTCCATGAACAGTGAGATGTCCAATGATGAAATTTGTCCAGTTGGTTGCGAAGCAAAGCATTTACTTTCTGCATGTCCAGTGTTCCAAAAATCACCAGTAGACCAGAGATGGGAAATAGTAAAGCTAAATAATCGATGTCACAAGTGCCTGCAAAACCATCACACTAATCACTGTACAAAGGCTGACGGAAACACCTGCAACAAGTGCACGCGACGCCATTATCGTTCTCTACACAACGATTGTATACCCCCTACTGTGAATTCCAGTTTAGATCCCGAAGCTGTACCCTTTACTAATGCGAGTCAAGAGACCAATAATCCCAATGTTCAAATCCAGATAGATTTGATGAATGCAACCCAGATTTAATGCTAACTAATCCTTGCTCTGAATATTATTCAGTCCACAATTTTAATAAAATGTTAGTTAATTGTGGTTCAAAATCTTTTTTGATTCTCCATTGTAATGTTAGGAGCTTGACCAAAAAATTAAATTTATTGGAAGAATTATTATGTTCCCTTGAATCTACACAATTACAGAAACAAAATTAGGTGAGCAGTCTATCACCAATGTCAACATCAAAGGCTACAATTTTTTTCACACTGACTCATCGACATATGCCGGTGGAGCAGCTCTATGCATAGCAAATAATCTTAACGCTATACCTAGAACTGTTGAAGTCCTGCTGGGCACAAATCAGGGCTCAAAGTTTATTTTTGGCTTTGGGAGAACTTGTGCGACCAGGTGTAAATCTTTAGGCGCAGAGTTTAAAATTTTAGGCGCGCAGCTTCTATTCTTAACACTCCAAAAAGAGCGACAAAGCCTTCGTGTTGCAATATGGGCCTATTCTAGCAGTATTGAACACAACGAAAACAAATAAAAGAATCAGGATATTTCACACAAGAGTTAAGCTTAGATATTAACTACTGAAGTTGCTTTGTTGAGTACATGTATCCTCACTATCCAATCGCTTGCTATTTGCCTCACCTTTGAAATTCTGTTCACGAAGATTCTTAATTTTTTCAACATGTGGGTAGTCGTGAAAACTAGTGCGAACTTTGCTTATTTGGCTAGCTTTCAAGCCATAGAATTCGTGGACTGGCTGGTCCTGAGAACGCTGGACATTTTGTATGTCAGACAGGTGAAAACAAAGCTTTCTTTACAAAACGCAGCATTCTGTAAAGGCTTGTCGCGAAACATTGTTTCCTTGCAAGTTTTGGTCGATGTTTCGCGTTTTTCACCTTGCGTGATGAACTTGACCCGCAACAAAAACATTTGTTGTGGTTTGAAGAAATGCGGGCGCTGATTGGTTGATTTGCTGGGGCACGAGCAGACAAGTTGTGAGTTTGATAAAAAACAAGCAACAAGGCCAAAATTTGTTGCTCAAAGTAGACCCGCGCTCTAATTTTCGCAACAACTTCTTTCAACCCGCAACAAATGTTTTTGTTGCGCGACAAGTTGAGGGTTTTTGTATCTCGTATTTCGCCGCCTTAACTGTTGTTCGCGAAAGAACGGGAACACGATTTAACCTCATCCCCAGTCTCCACGCTTTCCGCTAGGAGCGCCTAGCAATAGCCCTTTTCATGGTCAATTTTTCTCATTTGCATTACTATACAATCTAGCATGTATGCGAGGCAATTTTGGGCTATTTTGCAGTTTTACCCCGAAATTGCCTTGCATATACGTTGGATTACATTGTAATGCAAATGAGAAAAATTAACCGTGAAAAGGGCTATTGCGCCTAGCACTTTGACCGCACTATGAAGCACGTGCTCCATTCCTTCATTTACATGTGTCAGCGGAGTTGTTTACGACACAGAACGTGCATGGGAAGAAATAAAAGTTCGGATAAGAAGAATCCACTGGGAAATTAGACTTAAAGATAACAAATAAAACACACAACGATGAAAGGAGAATGTTTCAACTTTATTATTTGGTGCCTGGTTGTGTTATATCTACGTTTAAATTTATCTGCATGCATTAATCGGAGTATGTTAGTATGGTCAGGTGAGTAAGCACTAGAGAAGTCACATTGTACTTTGGCTTTTAAGGCGTAGTGGTGCGACCACACATGATTTTTTAGGCGCAAAGCCAAAAATCTAGTAGCATATGCGACCAGTTGGTCGTTAAAGTGCCCCCGTGATCAAAAAAATCACTTCCTTTTTTTCTTGAGATTCTGAAAGTGTGTCTGCTTAACACTTGACTGGCAAAATTCTGACCTTTCATTTTTATCCAAAGGCTGTTTACTTTGAGTGTAAGTTTTGGATTTCACGATCCGCCATTACTCACGTTCAAACCTGACCGATTTGACCTCAGAGGGTTGGATCCGAGAAAAGTGACGTCAAAGGCTCACCAGCTTAAAATTTCAGCGTATGAACGCAGCTTATTATGTATGCAAAGTGCGAGTTTAAAAGTGTGAAAGCCCAAAACTCCCGTGCTGCATATTAATTCTTTAGCGTACACGCACTGCATTCTTAAACTAGTGAGCCTTTGACGTCATTTTCTCCTCGATCCAGCTCTCTCAAGAACTTAAATTTAGTAATGGCGGATCATTAAATAGGAAAGTTCCAGTTAAAATAAACAGGTGCCTTTTTTAAAGTAAGGATTAAAACTTGGGTCACTTAGTGTTTAGTTAACATAGTTTTGAAATTCAAAGAAAAAAACTATTTTTTTTTTGTCACAGGGGCACTTTAACCTTGAGCCCTGCAAATCGATGCAGGCAAAGGGAAAAAGCCAATAATAGTAGGCTGTATTTACAAACATCCTACTTGTAACTTGGAACAGTTTCATAACCATCTAAGTGATATCATTAAGACTCAATGCTAATAAGCACGAAATTTACATTTTTGGTGATATGAATATAGACTGTCTAAAATGCCGTGTACACTCCCAAACCGAAGAGTATGTATTAATATAGTCTTTGCCAATAACATTCTTCCTATCATCACTAAGCCTACAATACACGACTTGCTGACCATACAGCAACACTTATCGATCATATTTGTGACCTCTCAAGTGAAAATGTTCCGAATGGTAGCCGTTCAAATGCTGAATGGAACAGCAAGTGAACAGGTGATAAATGGCTAGGCAAGCCATTCGAAAGGGCTAACGTGAACGGATGAACAGCATAATAAAATTTTTGAACGGATGAGGTCAAACGGATGAACAGCTAATGAAAATTTTCGAATGGATGAGATGGAACGGATGAACGGTTTATTGAAATTTCGAACGGACGAGGTGGAACGGATGAACGGCAAATGAATTTTTTGAACAGATAAGGTCGAAGGGATGAACAGCTAATGACCTTTCACGCAAAAACGCGCTTTATTGGCTTTCCGTTTTTGAACGGAATTCCGTTTAGAAGCTGTTTGAGAACTGTTCGAAAGAAATTTGCATTCCTTCGAATGACCTGAATCATCCGTTCAATAAAGGGAAAACACATCAAACCATTCGAACTACTTGCTCTTTCGCTTGTTAAAAACATTAAACCATTCGAATGACATGCCAGTAACGATGTTGTGCATCAAGAGGAAAATATAAACAATGATCTAACTAAAATTACTGAATGGTTAATGGCAAGTAACCTCACTCTCAATAAGTCAAAGACTGAGTTTATGCTGATTGGTTCAAGGCCATAAGAAGCCTCAGGCCTTAGATACGGAAACTTCGGTCATCTGAAATGACCGACCTTTGATCTCATCCAGCAAAATACAATAGTGGGCTTTGATAGAAGACGCAGTCGGACTTTCCTCTGCCTTGTGTTGAAGTGAATGGTAATCGTCAGTCGCACGTCAACAACAAAATGTGATAAGCAATTAACTAGTAACTCAGCGGCGGTGTAAGACAAATGATTATTGTGTGGATTTGTGCAAAGGTCTCATCGAGATGCTCGTGTTTAATGTCAATGACAGCGCTAGGATATGATATTTATGGTCCAACGTTTGATTACAAGCATTCAACTTGAAAACTGCAGAAAAACACGTGAGTATTTGTGGGACGATACTAAGCGTTCAAATTTGGGAACCCAACTTAAGCAAAAGTGTTGCCTACTAGCTGAATAAAAAATGAAGTCTGCTTTCCGTCATAGTTTGATTAGAACATATCCAAACACCCGCAGAGCATTTGCACAGATGGCAAATGTTTATTATCCCGCGTCTCATTCCTTTCTCTGAGCTGATTCAAAATGACCAGCTTTACAACAGACTGTCCGTGTTGCAAAAAAAAATTTAAGACATTGTATTCGCTTAAAAAACATGTTCGCGAACGCCATGAGGGCACTGATGAAGATTCGCTGATACCCTGCTTTAAAGATGATGACGGCAAGGCAGTACAATTTCCGCACGCAAGTTCTGTAATCACCGACAAAGCCGGCTATTTAACTTGGTTGGCTGGCATTACTGAAACGATCAACAGCACATTTCATCCTCGATTACCAGGTAACGATTTCAACATTTAATTTTGCAATGCCATGTATTCTGTACGGTATAATAAAGCACACAACAAACCGTCCTAGTACTACACGTGGTATACCCAAAATGAATTGCTTCTCAGTTTCTCATGTTACTGAACTGTTAGAGAAAATCAAGGCAAAAGCCAAAAACAGTGTTTGATTTTTTAAATTGTTATTTGTATTTCGTTTGGCACCATAGAAACATTGCATTTATATATACCGGCATACTTATTTTACTCGATGATAAATTTGGCCTTGGCTTATTATTTTTAGCCTGCGTTGCAGACAGACAAAACCGTCGGTACTATACCGGGGATTTTGTGACACGTCAGGCTGCAACGCAGGCTAACGATTTTACGCCTCCTTGGGACATTTCATTTCGTCATGGTTTGTTAAATCTACTCACAATTCTCTTACTGACACTTAAAGAAGTACGCACATTCAGTAAAAAATTGTCATTTTAATTTACCTACGAAAATTGCCTGTTATTGTATTGGACGTTTTTTATTATTTTTAATAATAGTCATGTATAAACAGATACCTTAAACCGTGGATGCACTTTTTCATATATGATCTTTTACTAAGAACAGATCTCTGGGGCTAGCGCACGTCAAGCTTTATTTAAAGGACCCTAGTCAGCCTCCGCCATTTTCGATGGCATCAAAATTATTGATATAGCATGGTGAAGCAAATTCTCATTTTTTTTTACTGTAAGGCTGTGTTCCTGAAGGTATGTTTATTTATCTTGAGTAGTTTCAGAGTGATTTTTCTTACTTTTGACAGGCTCTAAATAAAAATATAATAGCCAAATTCTCGCATGTAAACAAAAACAAAGGTGTGGCTGACTAGGGCCCTTTAATCGTTTGATCTACTTTTTCCGCATAACTATTACATACATGACTTCGTATTAAAATTCTACAACAATGCCGTCGAACAACAGCCTATAGCTATAAATGAAGAATTCTTCGTCGTACGAGAAAAAATACCAGTGATAATTTTCTAGTCAAGTTCAACTGCAAACGACTCTTTAAATAAAAAAAAATTAACTCCAAGCTATACGTATACATTCTAGGGAGATGGGTGAAAATAGATTCCCATCAGGTTCCAAAAGAGTTCTTCGGATACTTCATTGCGAAACTTGGAGTCCAGGTAAACGCCAACAGACAAGTGCGCCATAGAGCTCAACCATGTTACCAGAGTGCCACCCTAAAAGTGTCCTACAAGCTCTTCCACCTGGATCAACTACTTAGTGCCTTGGATGAGCAGCCAATTGTGAGCCTGCACCGAGAACTCCTTTTCGAGGGAAATGAGATTAGCAATGCTGGCCATGAGGGGAATCTTTCTGCAGAAGACGAAATTGCACGAGCAAAGGCACGGGTGTATACACCTGCAGGAAACAAAAGAAGAAGGCCGTCTTTGAAGTCCTCATTACAAGTCGGCCTTGGAGAGGGACGTGCCACTAGGGAGGTGGAAATTATATGGTGGCCAAATTTATATACTGTGACAGAGCACGGCCAAATGATTATCCGCATGTATATCCATAAATGTGATTTTTAAACATTAAGTAACCTTTCTACTCCCAAACAAATGGTAAATAAAACTTAAAACTCAACTCTTAAAACTCAGTTTTGGGGTCTAAACAATTCATCAGTATTTGTTGCAAATTACGTGACAGTGTCCGTTAGTACACATATGTTTAGCATTTAGTAGTTAAGTTGTTTATACATACAGGAATACACATGTACCTAGGGATTTAAATTTCCACAGGGTTGTACCGCCATCTGTATGACTGAGTCATTGAAAGGCAATATTTGAACTTTAAGTCCTTGTTTGCATGGAAGTGAATATTAATTTTGATGACTGAATGAGATAACCAAGTGTCCCCTTTTATATCAGTCGCTCTCCCTTTTATATAATGCGATAGCACTTTTAGTTTAATGACATAAATGATGTGTAATACTCACAATATATGCTATAGTTTGAATTAAACTGACCTCTACTTTTTCCACTGAAGAACAAGGGTCATCAATTCCTGTCTTAATCTAGACATGTCCTCAAAAGCCCACTGAAATGGGGCAGGACAGGTTTGATTCTTGATTACATCTCGGACGGAAAGAATCACACCTATCCCACAGCTCGCAGCACCCTCTCCAGTTGTAGTTTGTCTCGGCATGTTAATGCGCGGCAAAGGCAGAGCAAGGTTTGGCCGGTTCCATTCTTGTTCTTGAAAGACGTCCGAAGTTACCGTATTCTCATGGTTTGACAACCACTTAAAGCCACTTAGCATGTTCTTGATGAGAATGATTGTGTCTCTGGGAAGAGACAGCTTAAGTCCATCATCGAAATACACAGTTTGGGTTGCTGTTTTGAAACAAAACACTCCCCAGTGTTGTGGTGTATCAAAATGAAGTGGTGACAAAATGTATTTTGCCTTGTTCACAGCACAGTGGCCAAAGAATGGTCTCACCATTTGGCTGAAGTATCTTCCTCCTTGCATTGCCCATGCTTGACTAAATGATGGTAGAAAGACAATTTCAACAGGCTTGCTGTCCTCAAGAAATTTTGAACTTATTGCATCTATTGCGAAGCCATTGACATACCGTTCACATGCTAGTGTACTGAAGTCAGTAGCATCCATGATACAAGTGCCTTGTCTGATAACCTCTTCTTTCGGTCTTGAATTCAGCAACACATCTCTAACTTCACTGAGATGGCCTGGTAGACTTCTGTCATGTTTTGAGAACCATCGTTGTTCTTCGCGGACTCGGGCAGTCACTGAAGCAAGTGTGCACATTTTGAAATATGTCAACTGACTCCTTTGAGAAAGTTCCAATATGACCTAACGTTACTGTAGCTTTGTCATCACAATCATCGACATCACTGTCAACATCAATGGGTCCCATGTTCTTGGTTTTGGAATCTTCTTTCAATAACATCAAGGCATGCTCTACGGCACTTTCAGATGGACGTAGATTAACAGACAGTGGGTTTTTCACTTCAGTTTGGTTCTGAGCGAGCATGATATCATCATTAGAAATAGAAGCCACTCTAGGGAGTGCCAAAGCTGCTATTTCTCCACGAGTAAGAAGGTTAACCCTGTCTAGCCTCAACACATTTTGGGTAGGTGCTGCACTGTCAGGTTCACTTGTTCTGATGGGGTCGCCCTGGTTTGCTGATCTTCCTTGCTGATTGACCATGCTGTTGAAGGCTGTGGGTGCTGTTGTTGCTACAACTGTGACTGTTGCTGTCACGTTGCTGTGGTGTTGCTGCTGTTTTTGGTGCTGTTGCCAGTTTCGCCTTAGTTGCTTTTTTCCTATGCTGCTGTGGGACTGGCGATGGAATGCCTTTCTTGATGGTTTGTTCCCACTCCTCATGTTGATATTGTATCAGTGGAAACTGCCCCGGTACAACAACACAGTGCTTCCCATGTAAAATAAAAGTCGGGATCCCAGGTGGGATAGGCGGGATCCCACGCTGGATGGGTGGGATAGGTGGGATCCCATGTATGTCAGTTGAGATCCCGGGTAGGGAAGTTGGGATCCCGGGTGGGATAGGTGGGATCCCGGATATGTTAGTTGGGATTCCAGGTAGGGAAGGTGGGATCCCGGGTGGGAGATGTGGGATCCCATATATACTAGTTGCGATCCCAGGTGGGAAAGTCAATATCCCAGGTGGTGGTTAAAATCCCAGGTTGGAAAGTTTGGGTCTGTATTATAAAATTGTGATCCCAGGATGAGTACAGGTAGGATCCAAGAAAAGATACATGAAATCCCAGCTATAGACAGGATCTCAGATGATAAATGTAGAATTCTGGAATTGACAAAGGAAATAAGATTCGAAGATGATTAAATAGGTGGGATCCCCTGATTAAGTCTGAGAGTTGGATGTGTTAGTCAAAAGACGGAATCCCAGATGGCAAACTTATAGCTTTTAATAACAATCTTGCCAATTTCTTTGTATTTTAAAACTATAAAAGATTATCAGGTATCAATAAATACATGTAATTGTTTTAGGCAAGGTGCACATAAATGTGAATTAAAATTCGATCAAGATCCTTCAATGACTGTGCCAGTTTGCTGATACAGTTGAAATTGTCCTTGATCCATTTTTGGTGAGTGTATTAATTCCTTTCCACCAGATTAGGAAATCTGCTTACATAAACATCATTCCTTCCACACATTTCCACTTTCAAACAAATCTGCTTCAGCTGTTCCAACTGTACAACAGTAAATGTGTTGGAATACACTACTTGTGAGATGTGTTTTACTAGATTGAGGTCCTTATAGTTTATTATACATCCAGGCACTGTCCTGAACTGGTTGATAATTGCCACAAACTTATCTTGGCAGTGGACATAACAGCATACATCTCCAAGTTGTGTCTTTCCACTATTGTCACAATACTCAATGGTGTAACTGCAGGTTTTCTTCGCTCTTTCATACAATGTGCTGGTAACTGTTTGACTCTTCATCTTGAGTCGAAGGTATATGTCAACCTTTGTAGAGTCAGAGAGTTGAGGCAACCCTCTGCATGCAAAAAAGGTATTGAGAGCTTCTCTGTAATCTCTCTTTAAAGACTCCTTTTTAGGTTTACCAAGGAGGAAGAATCCTGGTTGACATTCGATGCTTATGGGTGTACTGCAAATAAGCAATGAAACAAGAAAACAACTTGATTTAGAAAATGATCACTGTCAAACAAAAAATGGAAATGATGCAGTTCAGTTTTGTCCCCTTTCCCCAGCTAGAAACAAACTAGAAGAGATGAACACCAGTCAGCCAGAAGTTAATTTGCCAACAAGTCTAGGAAATTCTACAACGGTAACAGTGCCCTCTACTCCCCTAACCCCCTGCAACGTGGCACCAAATTTAAATCAAGGGGCCATCTTACAAGGACCTAAGGCAGTAACTCCGTTAAATCCTGTCATACTGACCCCTCCTCCCACAGTAAAATCACCGTCACCAATCACGATGGTCCATTGCTAGGGCTTTTCCTCCCAGAAGGTTCCTAAGTTTAATTTTGGCTCACAGAGAAGTTTATATTTTCAATGACGCAAGACATTAGAACATCTTAACTGGAGGAAAATTTTCTTTATATTTTTACCACTTTAAAGGTATTTTTGACTTTTCTTGAAAGTATGATGATGTAAATGACATTTGTTTTTAGTAACAACACGAAACATTTGAAAAGCAGCGTTCAAAACGGTACAGGCATTTTTGTCATAGAATAGCAATATTTACAGTGAAAACCTCATATTGATCGGATAAGACGGTGTAGAGTTACAGGTAATTAAAGAAATTTAAAATTTCCCGCCACATGACCATATAAGGTCAAAATTAAGGGGGTTTAAATGCGAAAACAATGAATGCATTCACAACAGAGAAAAGACAGATCTGCATAAAATCAAATTTAAGTTTTTTTTATTTTGCATATGTAATGCTATGATGCATACTTCGTCATGATTACATCATTATGATGTGATAATGACGTAATTTGTGACGAAACACACGTCATAGCACCACAACAACATTACTGTGA